>CACRXP010001513.1:0-60459 GCA_902702965.1 Spirometra erinaceieuropaei | reverse complement strand
GAGAAAGAGTACATTCATGAGTTCACCATTATCAGGATTAATCTCATATATGTATCTGCAAGGGCATGAAAGATGGGGATTTAAGGGCACAAACCAATGAGTTTTTACATTTTCTCGCAAAACAGTGTGCGAACTTGGATAAAATGCTTGGGAAAAACAATTTCACACTCGGTTCAAAAGTTGCTATCGATATTTAAAGTAAAATCCGTAAGCTTCGGTGCAATAACCGTGTAATACTAAAATTGGCCACCAAGCAGTCATCGGCAGGCAGATGCTGAATGATTCACGAGTACAAGCTCAACGTCCAGGCGCGCTGGGACTCAGATTCAACATCTCTAACGCCGAATCCAGCAGACGACATAACGAAGAGCTGGCAAACAGAAAGGCAAAGCACACAGTGCGCATCCTCAGCATTCACAGATACCGATGGCAAGGACAAAAATGCAACTGCGCAAGGATTCCCTACGGAAAGATGCACGCACACACACGCACAACACACCGAAAGCAGAGGTTCACAGGACCCTCAGTCTGCCTGATGGATGCTGAGGGAGCAGCCACCACAGGGCTTTCATCACCAAATGGCTGCGGTCACGTCGGATGGAAGTAATGGATGCTAGTAATGAAACAAAGACCTAGACGTAATCCGAATTGTCTTACACTGGACGTGTCTCGGAGATCACCTAACGTATCTTCCAAGACCTACACATTGGTGTCGCACACCGATCAAGTGCTGTTTGCAACGTTCCTTGTGTTGACATCCCCTGCAAGTATACAGGACAAACTGGACGACAACAGGAAATTAGGTTGCGCAAATACAAAATGTCGGTTCTGTGGGGCAAGCGCACTATGGATCGTGGCTACTCAGTATCTTGAATAATATCATGCCTTTACTCCTGCAGCAGCTGCTGCTGCTGATGCATTCATTGTTGGACGAGTCGCGAGCGAGATCGCGAGTGGGTTAATTGAGGCATGGGCATCACTTTGTACACTGCCAACCAGATGCATCAAACTGGTTGCCGCATACGAAGCACCAAGGGGTCGAACTGAAGGGCACATTACAGGTCTATAATTGGTGTCTGTTATGAGAGCCGATGCAGGTGTCAGGAAGAATGAGTTGGCTAAATAACTCACAAGTTAAACAATCCGTTTTGGTACGCCTACTGGTATATCTGTAGATGGACATGAGAAGCGGCCCGGAATTTCGAATGAATATACACTTGTTCCGAGCGACCCATTCTCCAAATTTAATCGAGAATTTACTGTGTAATTTGTAATCTAATGTCAATTTTAAACGCATCTTACGGAGGCCGAAATTCGCAGTTGAGTTTGTCGCCGAGATTTTCATTTCTGGAAATAGCTGTGTGTGCGATTTTGTGTGTGTGGGTGACGCGCTTGAAGCCATCACGGTGCGCTAAAAGCCGTGGCTTGGAAGGTTACCAACTGACGGGGCAACTTGGACCTCCTCCTTGACTGGTGGTGGTTTGAGAGTCAGGCTGCAATGACACCTTTTTAATGTGGCCTTTATGGCACTGCCACCACAGTGTGGGATCCGAGCCAGGCGTCGGCGGCGGCACGCCTAGGTGCGGCTTCGGTCGTGCCAGCCTCCAAATCTGTCTTGTGTTGGTTGAAATCCTGGTTATTTGTTGTGTGGACCAGGGGGTGTGGTGGAACGCCAAGGTGAGGATCCGTCCGAGCCATCCACCTGCGGCCTCCCTCGTCTCCGGTCTTCTTGACTCTGTCTTGACACCGGGCTCCGGCGGGGGAGGAGGAGAGAGTGTAGGTAGATGCAGCGCAAGTCTGCTGGCATTATAACCCCCTGCGCAAGTCACCGTGCCTGCTCTCACCGCTGCTGCAGCTGTGGGGCACACGGTGGACATCATCGAACATCATGGTCGAACTGTCGTGTGTATTTGTGGTGAATTGCATGCTTTAAAGTTCCCACGAATTCTCAGAATTAATACATTCTTTTATCAAAATGTCGGATGTTGCGTACTTTTTGCAACTCTTGTGTCCTGGTACAGTTATCTTCGTTGTCCATGGGATTACATTCCAGAAGGACTCCTTTTGTCTGCTGGCACTCTGATACACTAAACACCTTATGGTCGAATCAGAAGAGTGTGTTATTGTTAAGGGACTTGCCAGACGAGAAAAGTAGGCCGCCTCAATACTCTGCTTTAAGAACCAAATTTGGCCGTCAGTTGGTAATAGACACGCAAGACTAGATTAGCATATTGGCAAATATGAGAAAGGTATACTTAATGTTTATGCGTAGATAATATTGACAAATTAATGGATATTTTCGATGGAAATCTGGTTACTGGGGACACAACGAATTAGCCTTGATCTGTATCAAAGTCAGCTGTCAGAAACTGCTGTCTATTTGCCTGGGGATGCGGATCATTTCTCGGGTCTATTCTATGGCACACTTAAGCACCAGCAAATCTGCTAGTGGTTATCACGATTTAAGCAGTCAGTATTGCCGTGCTTCGTAGATAGAAATTATGGCAAATATTATTTTCTTCTGCTGTCGGCATTCCGTTTTCTATGGAGGACGCATATTTTGGTTTTGCTCACAGTTTACCTAATGCCTAATCCCTCGATGATCGGTTGACAGAATCCTGTAATTTATCTTGATTTTTTCTGTTTCACAGGTGCCTGAGACAAGGTTGCCTTATTCACTCCCGATTTTTGTACCCCATTTTTATACTGTGTCGGTCTGCGTCGTATTGATCTGGACGCCGGAATGATTTACCATTTTTCAGATGCATATTTTCTGCGATTAACACGTTTATGCTGTCTGTGCTTTTATTTTCCTGTTGAAATATTCTCTTTTTGTAATCTCCAACGGTGTGAATGAAAGCGCCTCCTTACAGTGTGTGGTCAGATTTTTTCACAAGACACAGCCTCACATTTTATCCGGCTGCAGTTTCAGTCATAGTGAGTTAAGACTCCAGACGAAAATGATTTTTGAAAATGTGTGCAGCGCCTTGCAGAAGTATGCATGCCTCAGACCAAAAGCGACTGGAATTAGTTTTAAGGAGTACGTCAAGTTCACTTAGTTTTCCAGTGGAGAACACTTCCGGTTGCTTTCGCCACTTTTCTTGTCTGGGAATATTTTACTAAGAAAATCTGGCGTGGGTTTGTAAAAAGCCGGAGAAACCGAAGTGGAACACCGTTATGCCCACTTGTCTGCCGGAAGGGATTTTCTCGCAGAGCAAATACTTCTGCAGATGCTTAAAATACCTAAGAAATTCCGCTAGTATGAAACGTCGGGGTTTTTCAGATAGTGCGATAGCATATTTCACCTAAGGAATCTAAACACGAATGGTTTGACTGAACGAAATTCTTCTTCACGTCTGCGTTGGAGTCTTTCTGCTGATTTCTGCTTTGCATATCAAAAATGCATGCTCTGGCCTTTCTAACATTCGTTCTTATCATATATGCATAAATTCTACTTCTTGATCCTGTTGCTGAGGCTTCAGCCCCTACCTAGTATCTCTCATCTTCGTGGACTCAAACCTGTCCTCAAGTTGTTGCCAACGATCAAATCTCCAAGTCCTCTTCGGACAGATTGAAGGTTAACATTCAGAGCCGGTAATACTTTGTTTTAATTTCACTAAAAACGTATGAGAAAAGATTCATCATCTTTTCGCCCGCTACATGGGCTACATGAGCCTTACAAAAACGCAAAATCCAAAATAAGTGGCGGGTGATGTGAACAGCCAAAGTCGAATATACGGATAAATCCAAGTTGAATTACTGTGAGAACACTAAAATCACTTCATTAATTCTGAAATGGGCTCGGCTCACGGAAAAGAAATCATTTTGCAAAACCACTGGATTAGTGAGGAGCACAAGAGCAGGTGGTGCTATCGAGTTCTGCACAGTTGTGTCTGCGTAACCCTAAATTCTGCAAAAAATGTTCGAGGGTCCCAACAGACATCCTTGTCGATGAAATCATTTCTATAATACAGACGGTGCCCGTGAGGATCAGTTTGGAGCTTGGCATTTATTAATGCAGCCCTTCTGGTCGCGTCCTTTCACGGTGCTGGCGTGCAGAAACTTAGCTAAACAATCTGGACAGAATGCTGAGTCAATGAATTCAACACAGGGCGAGTATGAAATGGCTTCTCCAGGTTTCGTAGAATTCGTCGCCTCGGGTTTGCCGCCTGTTAGCTTGGCGGCCGGTAGCAAATCACTAGTTTGTCCAACTAGGATAAAGTAAATAAAAGCAAATCACTCTGGTGACAGACGTCCTTGTGCACTCTGCTAGCCAAGACTCACATACAGCGATGACGCATTGGCAGGTGAATCACAGATTCAGTGGCGATTCAGTATAAGTTAAAATAGAACATAGTTGGACGACTGCGATATCGTCCTGAGAATGTGAGCTTTCGATTGTATCAGCATATTCCACATCTAAAACGGATGACTCTCTCTACCTCATCATTTGCTCAGGCTAGGCCGATACTCTCATTTAGCTCAAAAGCTCCGGGATGTGCTGTCATAGCAGCCTCATCGCGCAGTTACTCCAACTGTCCAGGTTCCTGACAGACTCACTTCGAATAAATGTTTCAAGCCAGCATTCCAAGCAGTCAGTTTAAATGTTTAAAGTTCAAATATTTCGTCAGGTCTGATTAAACCCTTGCCAGGCTTTAAAATTTCCATTTGGAATTTAAACTTTTAGCTGTTCCAAATAAAAACACCTTAACAGTTCTTATTACTAGTTGGCCTAATTACTAATTACCGTGGTCTTTACAAGTCATCCTTCTGGTGTTTTCAGTATGCCTGAAAGATTTTCCTGATTGTGCATATGACAACTTGACCGTCGGTTTCGATGGTGTCCACCATGTGCTCCACAACAGGTTGAATGCAGGGACGATGACTTGCGCGTGAAGTAGTCTGTAGCGATAGTAGACGAGCGTAGCATCTACCGCACTCTCTCCTCCTTCCCCACCTGGACCCTATTTCCAGACGTAGTTAAGATGACCGGAGGTGGGAGAGGACGCAAGGGACTGGCGCGGTCGGAACTGCCCCGATGAGTGCGGCCACACCCGAACTTGTGAATATACTTCCAATTATACTGCATGGAAATTACTGATCATGGGGTTCGGAAAAAAACATTATCGGTGGTTTAAAATTACATCTATCATCCGACATCAGTAAGTGCCAATAGCTTTCAATTTGCCCAGCCTACCTCCAGCGGACTATGGCACAGCCTCACAGGACTTGCGTTATCAAAGAGTCCTTCGACGTTCGCTTTGTACATTCTGCTGCTTTAAATTCTAGTTTTCATCTGTTTTATAAGATCGTATTCCAGTTTTAAAAAATTGAATAACTTTGTTCAGGATGTGAAATTTAGAGATCGCCATCCTCAGGTAAACTATATAATAGTTACATCATATAGCTCAATACTTTCTGCGACTGGTAAAAATAATACGGAATTGGGTGGATATTAAGCTCACAGCTGAAACAGCTGAAACATTCTGTCAAATGACCTAGGATGTATGGCCTATGGGTCGCGTTTTTGTTTTTGATTGCTCATTTGCGAAAATCCATCGGAACCGTGCCCCGATTACGCCTAAAACAACGTCATTGGCGGATGAACGGTTGAATTTTGTCCCTACATCCTTGGTAGGGATGAACCTTCAACGTAAAGTGTTTCGTCCAACTCACAAACTTCCAGTTTTTAAAAGAAGAATTGCACGTGCATATGCAGAAAAATGGGACTGAACACGTGAATCTTCCACTTGGGGACATCAGTCCATCGTTAGACTACATGAGTAGGAGAGAGGTTAGGTTGTTGCGCTGTAGCATTTTTTGGGGGGAGGAAGCGTAATGGTTGCACAAGCGGCACACGTTTGTGGGGTACGGGGGTGGACACGGCGCTACGATAAGGGCCGGGTGGGAGACGTACAGCTACGGCTTGCCGCGCTGAAAGCAGGCATGGCCGTTCAGTTAGACTTCGGATGGCTGGATAGGGATCAACTGATGTTGCATTTGAATGGCCGCGGAGGGTCAGTGAGCCGTGCACCCATTGAGTGCTTAGGTCAGTCTGACGGCCGGTGTTGCCCGTGCTGGAGTAGCAAGTCTTGAAAAAAATCCGCTCTTGTATTACGCTGGCCATGAAGATCACTCCATTGTCACTTCAGCTGAAACGGCGGTCGCTTTCGAGTGCGTGCGTAAAGACGAAAGACAGAGGAAAAGGCCCACGGACAGCCAGCTTGCGTTCATTAGTATGAACCTTAAGGCGCCGACCTGGATGGCCATAATGCACGTAAAGTAAATTGGCGCATGGGATGTGGCCAATGATGCCAGTCTGTTGCACTTTTGGAATTAGATTGATTACTTGAGCGCGAGTGCCGTACGCGGTTTAGTTGCTGGCCAGTCGCCTCAGGGGTTCCCTGCACACAAGGCAAAGAGAGGGATCTCCGCGGCATCATTTCTCAAATTGGACTAGGACCTTACGACTGTCTTTGATGCCTGAGACATTTCTTTCATATAGCTGGTGGAAATACTCATTAAATCGAAATAAACAATATAAGCAAGTTAACTATCTCTTAGGTGGATTTTTCCTGCTGTAGTCACGAAAGACCCGGTGGAAAAGAGCCCGAACACCATTTCTTTTGTGGGTTCCAGGATGTCTGTTTCCCTCATTGAGGATGACCTCGATGTAAGATACTTTTCTGTTAACGTTTGTTGAGAGACTACTCTCAGTCGAATTTAGTATGTTTACAGCCTACAACAACACGTGACCTCCCGCTGCCTTTTCGTGAGTAAATTTTTCAGATACGGAAGTACTATTTGGTCTCTGACGAAGTTGTCCGATTTCGAAGTTCCTTATTGGTAATGAAGACGCCCCCGCGTGATGAAACCAAATATTCGGCTTGGGAATTCGGACGATGTCTTCCTTCGGCCACTGCAAGATTATTTTAGTGAGCAGTATCGATAGTGTTGGTACCTTTTGACGAACCTACGATAGTACTTAATGTGGAAACTGAAAATGTCTTAACTGACAATGGTAGGATGGCAGTAGGGTCGTCCTGTAAACGATTATATATGCTTCCACTTGATAGGTCATCTGGTTTTGAGGAAAACAGAACAACGACTTAAAAAGAAAGAACATATTCAGCAGGAATTACTGCGACTCCTCCGATCCTTTGGGGAAATTTGTGGATGTTGTTGGCACTGTAGTGCGACCTCAAACGGGCCGCGTGGTAGATGCGCCTGACCAACACGGGCTCTGGATGGGAGTCCGGCAGGCGTCATCGGGAATACGCACCCATAACAGGTGCCAACATTGAGATGTGGTGGCACGCCCATGTGCGGACTCACACCGCGCCCAGTGGGATCCGTACCACCCTCTAATTTTCCTCTAGTTTGCAATCCTGGTTGCTGTGCTTTGTGAACCAAGAGGGGTGGTGGTATACCTGGGTGGGGGTCTTTTTTGTGCCAGCCACCTGCGCCCTCTCCCACCATCAGTCCTCCTGACTTTGTCTTGATACCGGGCTCAGGTAGGAGAGATGGGGGGAATGCGGTAGATGTTGCGTAAGTCTACTATCACTATAAACTAAGTTACGCGCAAGTCACCGTCCCTGCCGTTGAGCACACGACGTTCGGACTGTCGTAGTGCACCTATCAGTTAAGTACTTTGGGCGCCTAGACAGCCACTTTACGAGACTCTAAATGGGTGATTCGATGATTTTCACCATAGTTTTGGTAGTGCATCACTCCTCCCTCCGTGTTAGAATAAAACGATGTCCTCATTACGTTGTGACATGTCTTAGCTGGTCAGCACCGAGTCGGAATGATTTCCTTACTACCGTGGTACATGCATGTGGCGCGCATTAGACAGAAATTCACTTTACGTCGACCATTTCCCCTAATCTGTTTACAACTCGGCCAAAGTTCCCGGACAGGCCATTAATGCATGAGAGAGGGAATAGGGATCGTGAGGTCGATTCGGAGGTACCTTTCCCATGAAGAATTGGCCCGTAAGTCTGACCAGTCTGAAACTATTACGGCGCACTAAAAGTCGTGACCTGAAAAGTTGCCAGCTGAAAGGATGGCTCAGACCTCCTTTGGAACGAGGATCAGACCTAAACGGCTAATTTCTACTGCGACCTTCATGACACTTCTCAGTTCTGTAGGATCCGAACCCGTGTGTGTTACGTGCAGGATTGCGACTTCATGTCACCTCAGAGGCAGCACGCAATTTTGGTCGACATGAGTCGGAGCGGCAGTTGGGGGACTGGGGTAGGGAGTGGGATATGTTTAAATCGCATCGAAAGTTTTGCTTTTTACAATAAACAACGAAACGTGCTTTTAAGCTACTAATGCGCGCGAATACTTCTGACTTGAAAGGTTACCAGTTGGCGGGATATCTCCGGCCGTACTGCAGGCGTTTCTTCTTAATTTGACCATTATTGCAACTATCTGTGATGAAGAATCGAGACTCACTCATCGAAGACTGGCTCATTTGGAATTGAGGATCAGCACCTGTGGAATATGCGTGAACGTAAATCCTTCCGCGGTAGATTTCATCGTTTGCGGCGGTCAGATTGTCGGTATGTATAGGAGTTAGATGACCAACAGAAGTAAGCCCTAACTGAATTCCGCATTCGTATAGGGGACAGTATGCTGTCTGAACGCACCGAATGCGACATCAATTTGCAGAAAATGACGCCAGTACTTCATGAGATTAGTATTCCCAAAGGGATTGTTATGATAGTAGTTGTACAAACGTTTTAAGGTTTAGTGTACTCCACGGAACTGACATAATGCATTAATCATTATATTGAACCCAGCTTCTCTCTATCATTAATATCCTTTGTCTTTACTGGTCTTGATTTTATAAGGAGTGTTAAAGGTCGATGTATACGTTTTTACGGGAGCGTGCATGGTGCATCAAAGCCCCCGCCGTTTCTAAAATTATTTTCAAAGACAGAAGGCGGCTTAGGTGAGGTTGCCAAACTAGTTAGCATGGATAAAAGCTATCAAAAGTCGGCACATTAAAGGAAGACAGGGTTGGAGGAATATTACAGTTAACATATTGGACAAAATGCCCGCCTCCCTGACGAAAAGGGTGACCGAAGCCATCGAGCTTAACGAAATGGCATGCTAGTCACCTTTAAATTGTACGACGCGCTGGAGGCTTTCGTCCAAATTGTTAAACACACCTAAACTGACACAACAAACTCTCAACTTGCCGATTAATGGTGTATGAAGTGAACATCATAGCTGACTTATTCATTGGTTTCGTACGCTGAACAGCAATCTACCTTATGCCTTTCTTTCCTATCCTTAACTTTCATGGTTAACTGTTGACACTGACCGTCGAGTTTAAACTTACCTGAAAGTTCTCTGTAAAACTTAAGCAGCTCTTCAGGACTGGGTGCCAGTATTGCTTTTTCTTAGGATTTAATTTCGTTCCGATATATTTTAACATTGTAGATGTCTCTATCCCTTATCAAATCGTTAATATTTGGAAACGACCTATACAATCGGTATAAACGTGTTCATTCGAATGAAGGTGTGAGAAAGGCTTTACTCATTCCACAACATACATGGCTTCTTGAACGGACACGATACACGTTTCCGCGGTCTCTGACGATAAAAGCAGTTGCTGGCCAGCAACAAAGATATAGAATTATCTTAAAATAAATTTTAAAAGATTAAAATCCAGGTTAGAGTGGCCAAATAAAAAAGAATATGATACTCTGACCATCGAAAGCGACAACATACGCCACCGTCAGCAGCAAGGACTTGTACGTGCACTTACCTATAGTAAAGCGGACTTGCGCTGCATCTGTTTCACATTATGTCCTACCTCACCCACCGTGCTCCGAGGACAAGGCAAAGTAAAGACGACGGAGATGGGCGTGAACGCAGAGGCTGTCAAATCCATACATCCCGTCCGTGCATGGACCTGGTCCCTACCCTACGGCTACGAGGCTGTAATAAGGACAGGCCCACATGCCACATAGGTGATAATGCCGTGAAGGTCCCAGTAGAAAGGAGCCCCTGCAGAAGGATAATCCAGTTACTAAGCCAGTTGGCAACCTTCCAAGCCACAGCTTACGGCACGCCAGGATATATCCGAAAGCGTCCGAATTACTACAGCGGGAATGCGTTGATTTGTCATTAGGGCAGATCCCCCAGTCTCAGTTTCACTCCTTCGCTCATCTATGAATCAGTTATTTGCCCGAGTAAAAATTACTTAGTAAGATTGGAGACCGTGGAGAATAGCGCTAAAGAACTCGTCGACGAATGTCACACATGACCCGGTTGCCACTTCGTGTAGCAACTCACACCGAATGACGCGTCGCCACTTAGGGTGAAATGTGCGGGCTTTTGCATGCAACGTTCCGCATGCCATACTGGTGCTGCAGACGTGATTTGTCCCGTGTCGCAGAACGGTGTCACGTATACGAACGCAAAAGATAAAATATGCACCACGGTTCACAGTAACATCTCAACACGGACAAGTCGAGGAGGTGGCTGCCGGATACGCAATCTTTTGGAGAAAACGCTCAAAGATACACAGAGATGGGACGATCGAGTTTCCTGTGTCATTAACGCCGACGTAACTTGAAGTCTCACACGCTTCCATCTCACAATCAACCATGGTGCCACCGCTCTGCGGGAATAAGTTGGCCATCCCAAGGAGCGTTTGTGTTCCTGTAGTACCTAACTCCAACCCCTTACTGGCATACGCGTCCCATATCACGAAGACGGCACACGTCACTTCTGCAGCATGCGTACGATTCTCCTTGCAAGCGCCGGTATCTCAAGCGAAGTGTTTCGTGAAATTACATTCACATTTCACTTAACTGGGAAGCTCATCATGTAGCGTAGCCTTCCACAGGAACAGGGACCCAGATCATTTGTGGCACAACTAGACGGACTGTATGGCTTTGTCAACATCTGCACCTGTGTCCACCTCCAGTTGCCTTGTTTTTATGTCATCGGAAGAAACAGTGATGCAGATGCAGTGTAAGTCTACTTAAATACACGTGAATGGATGCGCAAGTCACCACCGCCGGGAGCACTTCGAAAGACAATAGTGTATGTTGTCGCCTTCTACCGTCGAACTGTCGTCTACGCCTGTGACTGCGTTTGTTATTATGGTAGCCTAAACGTGTTTGTATGTGCATGTTGGGCGAATCATTCTGGAGTCAATGGTAACGGTGCTTCATTATTGAATTTTTGCGTGGAAACGCATGTGGTGGCACAGGTTAACGGAAGGACTGACTTTGCCAGGACAGCGGTCGCAAGGGAGGCGCAAATGACGGGTGTTTGTTGGTGACCCAGGTACCGACTAGCTGCTCGCAGCACGAAGTATTCGCTAGTCATGTACCAGGCCGGTGCGTGGTTCGAATGTCCGTTCCCAATCAGGACAGATTGTAATTTAGTTCACATTACGGGTGATGGAGGCGATAAAGATGTCGGTTTGCCGGAATGGCTGGAATATGCTCATCGGGGGTGCCGCTTTTAATGACACTTTGTGAGATGGGATGCGCGCCAGTCCTGTTGATACTGCATGGTTTCCGCATACGTCCAACGAGAACAATCCAGGCTGTTAATGCCCGCTGACAGTGCGGAGGAGACTGACAGGGCTTGGGTGCTTGCGCTGTTGGTAGCGGCAACTGCGTCTTGCGAGTCACTTGGTTCCAGTATTCATGACAAAATATAGGCAATCGAGCATGCACTAGCGCATCTGTTGGGTCGAAGCAGTTGCTCATCGTGCTAGTACGTTTAGGTCGATTTCCACAACATGCAGTCTATTGCAATGGAACTCTAGCAGTTTTCTTGATTGCCGGAATAAGGGAACTACTTCCGTTCTTACTTCTGCCATTTTGTGAGTAGGAAGCTGGTATTTTGCCTCTGACCCCTAAAGCCGTCCGTCAGCCCTCTATGAAACTAAACGGACTATTGCACACGTTTCCTTGTGTAATTTTATCGCATCTTGCGAGAAGTTGACGAGCTGGAGCGGCATCTGCACTGCGCCATCCTTAGACAGTATCAGGAGAGTCCTTTCTTACTCACCTTGGTATCGTTCAAATAGAAAGTGAGGCATATTTACCTATCGACGCAAGAAATAGGGTATTTCTCATTGTCCATTAATCTGCTAACTACACTGTATTTTTAAACATCAAGAGGTCTATTTTTTCTGAAAAAGGACATTTTAAAATATATCTAGTGAAAGAGATGTTTGCAAAGATTAGCGACAAAACCTAATGGGTATCTCTGGGCAGATGGTTAGGACTTTAGGGCAGATATATGTGAATCAAACTGTATCTTTCCAAAAAACATCCTAGACGACTGAATAATAGAAAGTTTCCACTTTGAGCGACTTCGTAGTTATATGTGAAGTCGTGCCATTTTTCACCTGGAGTCGGGCAACTATATGATAGGGTAAATTACGGCATCTGCGCCCTTGTGTTTACGGGACTTTACGACTAGGGTTAACCTCCACAGCTTCAGAGCGTTTCTCAAAATAACAGTACATATTGGTTAACAATGTGGTGAGAATCCGAGGCAATAGAAACGGATTTTGATGTGATAGATTGTAACTTAGAAGCCGCGCGTGTCATTCACAGTTTCCACTCTTCTTTGCCTCTATTTCCAGCTGTTTGTGGTTTTAGTTCCGCAAGGACCCCTTTGATCGAGCAATGGCACAATATGCTAAATTACAGGCAGAAGCAATTTCCTCTCTGCCCAAATTCGGCCAAATAGACCGACTGAAATTATCGACAATGGATCGAAGGTACAGCTTTGGAGTCAAGTCTCAGTTGACACCAGCTTGTCCAACATTTTTGCCCCAACCCCTAATCACCTGTATCAGTTCTGTCTATGGGCGAACTGTCTAGTCCCCAGGGCAACCCACTCGCAGACCGGCTAAAATGAGCCATTAGTCAGTCATCAGTAGTGCGCCTTTTAAGTGTTCCACCCCTGCGCCTTTGGAGCGAGGAGTGGTTCCACTTTTGAACACCAGCCTCCCAAAGGTGGCATATTTGGTAAAAGTGAACCGAAGCAACTTTGGAAATGCGACTGTCTAATTACAGTCGATTTTCGCGAACCTTAAGAACCGCATCCCTAGCGGGCAGCATCCGCAGCAGTAGCTCCTGGTGGCTGTGTTGCCTGAGGGAACCGGCAAGAAGACCCATTAGCTGGCTGCTCGCTCGGGAGAGAGCGCCAGAAAGACTCGTGAGCGCTGGCACTGTTTGTGGTTGGTCAGAAGTGGGTGCAGTGAAGCGAGTAATCGCGCCGTCGCTCTCACTGGTCCGTGGGAAAAAGATGGCGCCGACCTCAATTAGGCGGAGCTGGAGTGTGGCCTAGTTTCGGCAGCACAGCCAGAGGGTCGCCACAAATTGCTGAATATTTGCTGCCTCCACCTCTGGCCTATGTCTGAAAAGTAGGAGTTTGGGGATGGGTGCGAGGGGCTGAGTGTTTCACGAAACCTGTGCGGCACTAGAAAAGGCACGTAGTTCGTTGACTCCCGTGAGTAGGCTATCAATGGGCAGACTGTCATAGTTTTTATTGACAAATTTGTACGGTTTCCTAAAGGCGTCACTCACGCTGACTGTCCGCCAGATGACCTATGCACCAAATCAGTGCAAAACAAGATGGGCCGGTTATTACTTTATCTACTCAGTGAATCGAGTTGGTTGGGAAACTCAATTTTAGGGCAATGCGTATGTAAAGTACGTTCAAAAACTTAGTGAATCCATTTTTCAGCACAGTTTTTTGCCTGGAAAGTTCATTTTCGGATATCGGGGTAAATACCTACGTGCCCTACCGTACTTCTATTATTGAAACAGCATCAGTACACTGAATGCAAACCGGAGGATATGAGATTTCCACCTCAAAGCAAACGAAAATGAAAGTCACAGGAATTTGCTCATTTGTCGAAACCGTACATATCCACGGTTCATATTGACCCAACTGTGAAAAACTCGGCGCCTCGGTGGGATTCGAACCCACGCAGTAAGGGGAAGGCTTTAGTACAGCCAACGCTCTAACCACCTGAGCTACGAGGCCCCGCCGGACGACGCGAGTTTAATCACTGCGTGGGTTTGAATCCCACCGAGGCGCCTAGTTTTTCACAGTTGGGTCAATATGAATTAGTCAAAATCTGCCAAAATATCAATGAATTACGCGAGCCTGGTAGTCATCTGGTGGATTCTAGGTGAATTACTTAGGAAATCCTGCTTGGGCAGTCAACTTACTGTATCAGATTTGGTGGATTCCAGACGTTGCAGTAGGTTGGGCGGGTAACTTGACCCAAATGTGATTAAAATCGCGTCGTCCGGCGGGGCCTCGTAGCTCAGGTGGTTAGAGCGTTGGCTGCGCTAAAGAATTCCCCTTACTGCGTGGGTTCGAATCCCACCGAGGCGCCGAGTTTTTCACAGTTGGGTCAATATGAATTAGTCAAAATCTGCCAAAATATCAAGGAATATCCACGGTTGTTTTCGACACTTATGTCAACCCAAGAAACTCCAGATTATTGATGTCTACCGATACTTCTTAAGTAGCCTTTCGCGACTTTTTCAATTAACAAGTTCCTGGTTTCCACACACTAGCATCAGTCTCTCTGTTCTTCGGAAACAACAGCTTGTGCTACAGCAAAAGTTGATTCTACCAAATCATAACAGTTTCCGCATTTTTCGTCATTTACTGAAAAAGAACACTGATTTATTCGCTCGCCCTGTTGATAACTTAACCAATCATCAGACCCCTTCCAATGGACTCGTTCTCTCTTCTTGTGGTTCACCTTTTGCTAATTGAAACGAAGAGGCAAGTTTCAGGAACTAGTCACGAAGAAGGAGACACGATCGCTGGAACAGGAGCGTTATTAGCCTGACGTTTCGGATTCTCACTCGAGCCCATAATCAGAGACAGAAGCAGATAAGGGTAATAAATTGCCCATAGCGCGTTGCAGTTGCACCGCAACTGCATGCTTCAACACCTGGCCACTCGAGCTGTGATGCACTCGGGAGCCGCCAACTGCGATAGGCATGTAGCGGCCTAGTAATTAAATCTTATACATACTGCAACACCTGGGCAATTTACCACCCTTATCTGCCTGTGTCGCTGGTGATGGATTCGAATGACAATCCGAAACGTCAGGCTTATAAAGCTCTTGTCTCGGCGATTGTGTCTCCTTCTTCGCGTTTCACCTTTTATCGTTCCTTATTTGATTTGATGACGTGCGTTGCTCATTGCAGTACGTTCCATTTCGGCTAAAACTTAAAGGGGTCAAAACTTGACGTCCTCGTCGTCTAGTAGGAACCCCCGGTTCATCTGAGTTTAAATTCACTCTTTTTCCTACGAACTTTGCTTATTGTTATGTGTTGCTTTAGATTTTCGCGGGCAGGGTACAGCAATAACTACTCCTCCCATATAAAGGTGGCCTTGTTCTAAACTCTGGGGGGGGGGGGTTAGGGTTATGGGTGCGGTTGAGACAATGGTTGAAGTTAGAATTGGTGTCCCTCTGGAATGTAGCGGAGGGCAACCTGTAGTATGGGGGTGCGTATTCCAGTGTCCGGCAATCTCCCGCTTGCTGTTAAATGTCATGGCTGGTTGTTTCTTAATTTGAGAACACTATCTCCCTCTGTATTTCCTAACTTCCTTAGTTACCGATGACCTAAGTTAATGATCGATTTCCACAGAAAGATTGGATTGTCCAGTTGACACCAGAGTTCATCTACACGAGCGGTACCAGCGATGATTGAGAACATATATATTTGACATCGTTACGACATCGTAACGGCCATGTGTTTAGTTGTTACCCTAGATCTGCAACACATATTTTTCCAGCAACGTTTTTTGCGATGAGCTACCCAAAAACGGCTTCTTCACCAACCACAGGTGACATTCTTAATAGAAAAATCCAACTAGTATAATTACTTTTCGAAATGTTGCCAAGATAAGAAAGCACGATAATTTTCTCAAAAAGTCAAAAGAAAAAATTCAGGCAGTAATTCGGCTGAAGACAGGAAAAACGCATTCTTAAACTGCCTGGCGTTTTCAGGTTCTACAGTGCCCCATCTGCTGACTGTTGTGCGAAATTATAAGTGAATGTTGTAAGTGTAAGATTTTCTTGAATTTTAGAGGAAGACGAAAAACGTTAAGTATTAAATTCGAGTATTTGACATAGCATAAGGAAAGAAGGATATGAAGTAGCTGGGAAAGTTTTTTATGCACAGAAAGTTTTGTCGGCCCAGCTCTAGCACAAAATGACTCACCCTCGCTCTTTTTCTCCTAAATCCAAAAATACATCCACAGTTTTTAACGTAAAAGCCTACACAGCCAGTGGACTTCTTTCGGAAGGACGCAAATATAGCCGGGCCCGCATTTTTACCGTGTATTATATTAAGGGAGAGGGGATGGCTAGGCCTCAATCGGGTATGGTTTCCTCCATCAAGGCGGGGACACGAATAAAAGTGGATACGTTAACGCACCGAATCAGATTCAGTGCGTTTCAAATGTAAGAATTAGTAATATAATCATGATGCTTGATTTCCTATTTTACGGAAGATGATGAAACCATTCAAAGTTGGGTCCGGAGTGTTTGCACGAGCATGCATAATTTCGACTTGGATCACTTTTTATTGAGTTTATTTATGGTGTGTTTTAAGCATATTCAACCAGTGTTTGCCTCAAAGTAATCTCATGGGTTTTCAGGCTGAGAGGCCAGATGTGACAGGCCCCAATAATAGATGAGGACGCACCTTTTAATCAAGGTTCCGATTAGTCAGTGGAAAATCTTTCAACGTTTTGTACGAAAATTTAAAACATGACCCCTGTGTCGCAAGCTCTTTCAGTCCTTTTGAGTTTTGTTCACATAGTGAACTGGCTTGGAAAACCAAGCATGCAACGTTTTCCAATGGGAATTGCAACTATAGTGTAAGGTTAGGTCTTCACAGTCTTTTATCCTTAATTATTTTTGAGCAGCCGAAGGCATTGCTGCCGTGAGATTGCAATATTTTCGCCTACTTGGCTTTTGTGACAACACAGAGTGGGCAAAAACCAAAAACACCAGTTCGAGTCATATGGTTACAAATTTGTCAGGGGAAACACTGGGACAATTAAAAACCGCAACTGCCCGGACTGACATGTATCACATCGATTTTAAGTTAAATCTGTAGTCTAAGTTACCTACAGTAAAGCTACGGCTTGTCTGTTCAAATCAGACGTCTAAAAAATTAAGAATCGATCGTCCTTCCTGTTACTGTAGACGCCTGCGGCACGTACTGTATTTAGTCGTTCATATAAATGATTTCGACTGAATTATACTGAACAATATAAGACGCCAATACGGAAGGAGAGGGTAAGGATAGGGACACGGAAGAATTTGATTTGACTAGCTCGACCTTCCAGATGCTCCCACGGTTCTTGGCGGGTTTTCGTGCAGAAGCTGGTATTAAATCATTTCGAGAGTCTAAAATGTAGAGGTCTAAAATGTAGAGGTCTAAAATGTCCCTGAAAAACGCGTCTGCATTCTTTAGTGGCAGACAGCCGCGCTGTACGTCGACACATCCTCGGACGAGAAGAATTTTCGTAACCATGAAGTTGCGCGCTGTATAAAACAAACTTTTTTAATTGATGAAGCCTTGCCTCCAACTAAAAATTGCTTTGGGCTCGAACCTGAAGATAAGCGCCCGAGACACAAATTTTTGTGGTCGACCCCGAAGTTCTAATGAATGGGCTGGATTTTCCTCGAATCGAATTTTATTATCACCGGCTTTGCGTCTTTAATCTGACGGCGTTCCCCTTTGAATGCAATATCTGTTTTGTGGGGAGTTATAAACGCTGTTAGGCGAAGGAATCAGGGAATAAGGAAAATGTCTCTATAAGGCTGTTAATGCGGTTTGGATTTTAACTGCGTCTTCGAAGGATTACCGGACGTCGACTCGTGACTGAAACAGAGCAGAGATTTTTATGCAAGTCTATTCTTAGAAGTAACTGAACGAAAACTTATTTAACCGAAGTAAACGGGTTTTTGACAAGGAATAGGTGGCTGAAAGCACAGAATTTCAAGTGCGTTTCATGACTTTCCGTAGCCAAAAAAGTTCTTAGCATTAAAAAATCCAAACGTCGTAAGATCACTGATTAGGAACAATCTGGCTACAAGGCGAAGTTGCCTCTGTTCAGTGATTCCCAAAAGCTCAGAAGAGTGATACGTATGCCAACCAACAATTTCAAAGAAAGTGGTCGCGATGTGAGAGCGGAAAAGCTAACCTAGCATTGTGGAAACTACGATAAATCAGACTTCCTTAAAGAATGGTCGGGTTCTTGACTAAGCCATGACGTTTTCTGGCGATTCCCTTCCATACGGCGATCGAAGACTTTCCACTTAACCAAAACCCAGCGCTGAAATGGACACAAATCCCAGAGTGCAAGAACAGCAGGGCGCTGCGAACTGTTTGTTGAATTACGGCCGCCGCAGATCCTCAAAGCACGCCACACCGAAAGCGTTTCGGACAACGATTACATCTTAGCTCGAATGACTCACCATTTGGGACGCCGAATGCTCATCGTCCTCGTGAAACTGTAACTCAATACTCGTTAATGGCGATGGACCAGAAATTGCACAAATTTAGACTCCAGGGCCATCGCTTCCCAACCTTGTCCGAGGACCTTTCATCAAAAGACTATCACTACGTTAGATGCATCAATAGCATTTTGCGGGATTAAATTTTCGGTTACTAGAGACTACAACGGAAGAAACATTTAGAAAGCCTATTAACCCTATGAAAACCTTTTACCCATGTAGAAAAATCACCAACTGAATGCATCTCTGGTGGAAATAAGTTCACTTCAATGCTCTGTAATTTGTCTAGCGAATTCATGCTTATTAAAATCCGTTTCTTTAGGGATCTTCCAAAAGCCGATATTTGCTTCAGGACAGCACAGTAAAAAGACGTCGCCATGTGACAGAATGCGTGAGAAAAATAATATTTTCTTGGGTAAGTAATTTTCCCCTAGCACCCATCCGGCCACTCGAGCTGTTTGATATTTAATCAGCACTTCCAGGAGTGAAATTCATCAAATTTGTAGTCCTGCTCGTGTGTGTGTGTGCTAGAATTTCGATGACTTCTTGATGATCAGAGGGCCTTAAATCTGTGGTACCCAACAATGGAGATTTGGGCTTTTGTCTTGGTAACAATGCCAGTTTGCAAACATATTTCATGAAGTAAAGGTTTCCGTGATTAGTTATGGAAGTTATAGACCCTGGGGATGGCGACGCAATACATTGGAATGAAGTAGCGTTTTAAAATCGGATTAACTCGCAGTACAGCAATAACTGACTTTCTTGCCCTTCATCTTAAACTGTGTGATAGAAAAAGGCGGCGCGATCACTGATATTTATCCAGCAGAACGATCTTGTTCAAACAAGAAACCATTCGTCGCCAAAGTCTTTTGAGGAAGTATTTTCTCGTCTCCTCTTCGGTAAGGATAGGGTAAAGGCCCACAAAAATCTACGACATACAAGGGATGCCTACTATAATGTCTAAGTAGGCCGTGTTTTATTCATTACTCCTCCAAAAATGGAGTTTGCTCTCGGACGTTGCATAACCTGCCATGACCCTGGCTTCAGTCCTTCATCGTGGACGTTGCTCTTCGCCTTGCCATTACCTACGTTGGCTGTGCTGAGATATTTCAGAAAGCATCGTGTCGATTGGGTCGTTCATCGTGGACCCTGGTTCATACAATTGGGAAGCGATCGCTGGACTTCACTCCTACAACGTGAACGTTGTTCTTCGTCTTACCATCATCTACCATTGGCTATGAATCGTCCCGTACGTCACCTTTCCTTTGCGTTTGCTACGAATGACCACTCCTCACAGACTTAGATGCGACAGGGCTGGTTAGTCAGTTCATCTTAGAGGTTGTTCATTATCTTATCATTACCTGTCATGACCGCCGATCACACACTTGAGAGAAGACCGTATTGTTCCCGTAGTCGACCATTACAGCCTATTCAGAACAAACTATTCCGCCAGATAACGCATTTGGATCTCTAGTGATTCCGGTTTAACTACCGAAGCATTTTTATATCTACTGCATTCATTGACTAAGATCATACACAACAAACCGAAGGAGTTTGCTTGTTACTTACGTTTTTTTGATTTCTATTTTAAGAGCTGAGTTGGTCAGATATCATTTGCATAGCGTACACTGACAGTTACTAAATTTCAGTGCGATTGGCCCCATTTCATACTTTTTCATTCATTCTCATTGGTTGGACTTGCCCTGCTTACCTGTCCCGATGTCAACTATTGATTGGCGGTCAACTTAAATTGGCTTATCCTTTAAACGTCACTTATTGTTCATTTTTTAATTGTCCCGGTTCGTTTTCGTTGCTATATGTCAGCGTAATAAAAGGTTTACGGCACAAAATCAAATATCTCACATAATTTCCTTATTTTTTCATTTTGGAGTCCACCCATATGTCCCACCCGTATAACCCCCATTATCACCTTACCGGTAAGACAGGTGCCTGTAGCTAGTCACTGATACTTGGGGGCCTTTGGCCTACCATTGCCCTTCCAGCCAAAATCTACAAGTACAACAGCCAATGACTCAGGAAAAAGCTTATTACACTATTCCAGGAGATATGGCTTCAGGGACATATCTCCCAAGACTTCAAGGGGACACAATCATGCACCCCTACAAATGCGAGGTGAACCGAAAGCTATGCGTTAATCACAGAAGTATCCCCTTCTTAGTATAGTAAGAAATATCTTCGTCCGTGTTCTACCCAATCGCCTGAATGCGTATCGGGAACAGGGACTTCTTCCAGAGAAGTTGTACGTATTCCGAAAAAACCGCAGAACCGCAGACATGATCTCCACGGCCCCCCTGCTGCAGGAAAAATGTCAGGAAATGAGAACCAATCTTTACATCAACTATTTTGATCTGACGAAGACTTTTTATGGTGAATTACAGCGAACTCTGGAAAATCGTGCTTAAATTCGGATTTCCTGGCCATTTGCTCAAATGTTATGACAACTTCACGACAGGGCGATGACTGGCGTCGCAGACAACGGGACAATATCTGAACCATTCGCGCTGGCCAATAGGGTGAGACAGGGCTGCGTTCTCGCGCCCACCCTATTCAGTCTCTTATTCTCCGCCGTGCCGATAGATACATACCGTGAAGAGCCGTCGGCGATCGGTAGCAACTACTGAGAAGACGGAAAACTGCCCGCCATCCGTCTTCTAATGGCATCCTCGGGGGTATCCAAGGCAGGCTTTCACGACCTATTGTTCGCGAGTGATTGCCCGCTAAACATCACAACGGAAGAGAACATTCAACGGAGTGTGTTTGGTCATTTACGAAACCATCACACTGAGACCAACGAACCAGTGCCAAGAGCCACGATATGCACCCATCGTTCCCGTCTCACCTGCCAACAGTGCCCCAATGCATTCGACTATATGCCCCCTCATGAAAGTCTTAAGTGAAAAACTGCAGTCCAGGCGCCATCCTCATACTCCGCCTTACCTGTTCACATATCTGCCTGGGCTATATGTCTACATGTAAGAAGTGTTGTTTCCACAAGGCACACCCGATTTTTTGGTGATATGCGAAACATTTTGGCAGTTAAATAAAGGCTTTTGAATTTTATGATGCCACAAAATACTACCTTTGCGAAAATCACATCTCAGACTTCAACATATCAACGTTTATAAAGTTAAATGTCTCACAAGACGTAACAGTTTACAGATATCGTGGGTCGTACATGGGATGGGATAAAAACGCAAAATCTCGTTTCTTGAGCGAAAAATTTCATGAGGCTGCGCAGGGTAAACCGTGTTTAACGACTTATCAAGCATTTAATCATGATACAAAAACAATAAAAGCATGCTGAGGACAACATGTTTGGACACAGGGTGTAGGCATCCTTTAATACAGGTGACCTTGAACAGAATTCCAGGGGGTACCTGCTGCCGTGTCCTAACTTTAACTTTAACCTAATTACTAATTCCAACTCTAACTCCAAAGCTTACCCTTATGATCATAATCCTAGCACTCCTAACCCCAATCCTAACACTAGCCCTAACTCCCTGGATTTCGCCGTAAGACCACCTTTAATACGGGCTCTTCCAAGTTCCCGTACCCTATTGACAACTTTTAAAGAATCCGGGACGAAACGGAAAACAGATGTTTAGATCAACGCCTTCATTCTATTTTTAAAAAGGGTAAGTTTTGGTGAGTTTTTTTTGTGGCACATCTTCCTGCTGTTTCTTATGCACGTAACGAAATAAACGGGAGGAAGGCACACATTGGACCTTACGGAAACTACAATTAGGGGGACATTTACGCGGTGTGACCTGCAACGAAAAACGATCGCCAGAAACATCAACGTCGCTAAAATGTTTAAATTATGCATCACTTTGCCTTATGACATTCGTGTTAAGCGAGCCAAGTGGTTCAACGGCGTTATTTGGGGGCCTCCAAGATGTGCGGCTAAGTATACTACCTCAGTCCGTTGGCCATATTACTGACTTTAACGCTGGTGCAGTCTAAAATGCAGCTGTCATGGGCGCGCGCCAAGATTAATATGCTATTACAGTTGGTGAAATATGGCCGAATAAACGAAAAATCACTAATCGGAAGAGTTGCCATATGAATATTGATATGTTGCCAAACTGTTAGTGTTTTGCCTGCTACGTTTCTAAAATGCATATAAGCAAAAACTAGACCGCACAGAAAGTATCTTCCTACATGTACAAAATTTAAAATTACCATTCGCTGATGGACATTTATGTAGATGATTGCTCTTAGTGAATTCGCAAATGGCAAGACAATATCGGTATTTTTAAACAAAGAACTACCTGAAAGTGTACTCACTGCACTTCAGGGCAGCAAATCACAAAGATTTATAAACCGGACTTAAAAAGACGAATGAGCAGTCTGGTCTTCTGAAAGTAGCCTGTTTTTCATAATGGCACGACTCACGCCGGGCAAGAAATCAAATTTTAAGTGCCGCAAGTTTTGTTTAGTAAAACTCTCAAGGGTACATCGTCTCAGCTGAAAGAAAAGTAGGCTCGGCTGGGCAAACCAGGTTTAGAAGAGAAATTAACATAGGGGATTGTCCGAATATAGGGTAACGCGGATTGCTGCTCAAATGTATAAACATTTTGCCTGATGAAATTATCAAGACACATATCCTTCACGAAGAAACAAACATCTTCCGGGATTTGACTAGAGAAATAAGCAAAATATGTAACATTGTGGGTCGCCAAAAATTATATCGGTTTCCGTCATCAAGTAATATGAGTTAGGTCACATACTGCAGATGTGTGCCTTAGCTTTCGTCAAAATGCGACTGCGGGTTATAAAATTCTGATGGTAGTGACGACTCTGCCAATGATGATGATGATGATGATGATGATGATGATGATGATGATGATGATGATGATGATGATGATGATGATGATGATGATGATGATGATGATGATGATGATGATGATGATGATGATGATGATGATGATGATGATGATGATGATGAGAATAAGAAGAAGAAGAAGAAGAAGAAGAAGAAGAGGAAGAGGAAGAAGAAGAAGACGACGACGACGAAGAGTAAAAAGAAGAGGAAGAAGGCGTAGGATTGACCACAAGCGACGACGACTTGTTGACCATCAGAATCACTTTCAAACTAGTTTGGACTTCCAACTTGCTAAAGAAGTTCACCGTGAGAGGTGAAAACAGAAGCCAAGAAAATATCAATTAGTAGTCAACCTAACTAGTCAACGGTCAGTGTTTCGGCTCCAGAGGTGACTACGTAGGGCCGTATAAGCGGGCGTGGAATCAGTTCCCCCCCTACTGGGTTTCATCCGAGGCCCAGGATTCAATTAGCTCCTGATTCATCCTATTCCCAACCGCAACGGTTATCTCGACGACTGAGGACTCCAACTCATAACGCGCATTTCGGGCTGAAGCAGCTACTTTGAATGATTGGTAACACACTCGTTAGGCCAGTTTGTGTTCTTTTAGACGTTATCCCAGTTTTTATCCGCTCTGACCAATGCATCTCCAGGGGCAACTGGAGTTAAACTGGTCCTTGAAATGCATAGGTCAGCTGCGCATTGTAGCTCTGTGCAAGTGTATGGCCCAGTCTCTCCGCAATACGTTCAGACAGGAATGAAAGATTCTGTGTATATGGCATAGCATGCCAGACCTTTGACAGAGGTTTCTTAAATGGCATGCAAATTTTGTTGTGGGTTTGTGGATAAGCCTTCTGGCCATCACAGTGATTGAAAGGCAAAATTCGCCAAGTGCAGTCTTTAGTTCCTTGGTGCGCGTTCAAGTCTCTGACGCCAATCTGCAAAGAGTTTGAGCTAAACTGTGAAAATCTTCAAATCATTAGTTGGCTTCAAAGTCTTCAAACAATGCCCATTCAAATGTCTTTATGTTCCTTAGGAATTTTTGGTTACATGTTTCCTTCTTAACCTGTAATTAGGGGCTGCGTTAATCGCTTAGTATAAACTCTTGATGGAGATCGATCTTTTATAATGCCTTTCTTGCCGATTGGCCGTGGGGTTTTCCAATCCTCGTCGATGCTTTTGGAATAGAAGTCGGCTTATTGCAGTGAGAAATTCAGCCACGCAGGACTACACTTCGTATTCCGTCGTCGAGAACTGATATAAATATGGCGCTACAGGTTCGACGAAATTTTACTTAAGGTTTGGGAAAGTAGTCTGGAAATGAACTCATTCTACTAGCGTAATCGCAGTTGATGATCGATTTCGCCTTAGTATTTACACAGATATATGTACCAAAATGATCGGTAATACTTTTCTGGAAGGCAGTGATTGTGTGTTACAATAACTTCAGACACGCTGAGAGGGTTGGTTAAAAGACAAATGTTCTCCTACACACATAAGTACATAAGTTTGTCAATGGTATTGGGACAGGTGACCCCGTGGCTGTCTTATTGGTTCGTTCGCAGGATTCATTGATTGGTTTAAAAGCATCTGAAGCAAGTTTCATATCCAATACTTTTCCGAGGCCGGCCAACTGTGATAGCTCGTGAATGTAGAACACAAAGAATAGGGGCCTTAGAGACTTCAGGGGGGAAGGCTGGGAGAGGGACAACGAGGACAGTCGTTTTTCGTCGATCGGGAATTCGTTCTTCGCTGAGTATGGCTCTATGTGTTCATTATGACGTCTGGTCACGTAGTTGCCCCAATCGCTGGCATACAACCAAGATGCCAAGGAAATATTTAACAGTAGCCGACATAATCTGCCTACTGAAGTAAGTGACAGGTCAAAGACCTAACAATGTTAGGTTATGTAGGGATGCAGGGTACTATACTAACAGCACAAGTACTAGCTAAAAGCCCAGGCACCTGTTTGGCGGATATTCTGCCACAGCATGGTGCAGCTGCAAGGGCCTCGACTCCTCAGTGGGCCACCCAACATTCCCCGTGTGCTTTCAGTTTAGAAATTGTTACTCTTTTGTTTCCTCGAGGTAACAATAGTCTTTCATGTCACGATTCTCATGACGATTGTGAGTACGCAATCACTGAACTAAGTGTGGCAAATCACCCAGAGGGCTCAGCAGGCTGAAATATAATAAGGTCGACGCGACGTAAAAGATAAAATGACTGACCGGAATGTCCGAGGACTTATTACTGGATTACGGGATTGCGTCACGCAAGAGGTCAATCAGGGTAGCCCTTTACGTCAACCAAGACAGGTAAAGATAAAGTATGTGACCTGGATAGGATTACCATCAAGAAGTGCCTACAACGTTTACCAACGTAGGCGTCGTTCTGTAGAGTTTTTGGGCAGAATCCAGATACGCCCTTCAACGACTCTAAACCCGGCAGGATGATATTCTTTGAACTAAACCACCCCGAGGACACGGTGCTACAAAAAAGTGTCCGTCTAGACTCATTGTTCTGCTCTCCCACATGCGATTCTTTAGGAAAAGGCAACAGATGTGCCCGCGGTTAAGGGGAAGCAAGAGGCGTCCTTCTATGCATATTCTCACTGCCCAAGTCGCCGTCATGTCCGGGTGACCCAACGAAGAACACTACGGCACGACCTACTCCTTTACGTCTACATTGTGGCCCGTGTTGTTCAGTCCAACTCAAAGGCGCTACTATACTACGTCTACATGGGCCTATACCGCTCTGCCAGACGCGGGGCCTCCTCCTCCGAGGAGTCCTCTTTTAAGGCGGCTCCGGTAAGCTTCTATAAAATCCTATAACTCCTATTACCACCCTTCCCGTTAGATACGCTCCACTGGTTATCTTTTTCTGATCCCCGTCATATACTTTATCCTTGCCACCAGACATAAGTGAGAGTTTGTTCCGCTGTAATCTGTAGTGTAATTAAGATAAACTCGGCAGTTCCCCCCAAAATGTAGCAAGGCTCACGTGAGTTTTTGTTATATTTTCCTAACTTCCGTCCCAACGACTTGACACGCAAACGTTAATATGCGTTGTGGCTCTTTTATGCACTTCGCGTAAGTGAGGCAGCCGCCTGGTTGCGCCAAAGGCTTTAACGGAAACTTGTGTCACAAATTCTTTCGCGCCATTAAACGAACGTAAGACGCGTTGAGACTGGTTCCTGAATATGCAATTTTTGAACTACTTCCTTAGCTACAGAGATGTTTTTAATTACTTTGCACCTTACCCGAAGCCCACCAAGCCGCGCAAAAGGGGAGACAAACACTACTAACCACTCGACCCTGACTCAAGAGTGCAATTTTTGGTTAGGTTTAGTCCAGCAACCCCACTTGTTTGGCACCATATGATTAGCTAACTAGAACAATCAAAGTTAATATAGCCAACTTAGCCACTCGCTGGATTAGGAAGGGAAAGAGAGCACAAGCAGAGTTCGAAACAGGCGCAGGAAAGTGCGCGTGAACAGGCGCCTGGTGTAACCGAAGGTGGCGTATACGCACTTCCGGCGACACAGCCACTCGCTGGATGGGGAGGATAAGGAGGGCGCAATCACAACTGGGAGACCACAGACGGAACCGCGGATTAATTCGCAGTACATGGCCAGCCTAATGGAACCGACAGAGTTCCCCACCGTCCGAACAATGACATTAGCAAGCCAGCTTAGCCACTCTCTGGAATGAGATCATAAAGAGGACGCAAGCAGAGTTCGAAGCACGCGCAGGGAAGCGCGTGGGAACTGATACCTGGTGTTACCTAAGCTGGCGTATGAGCACTCCCCCGAGGCACAGTCACTCACTTGAGTAAAGTAGTAAGGGGGGGGGGGCAAGCACGTGATATATTTAAAGTCAGTGTGATCGCACCTACTAAAATTGTTTTAGTTAGTTAGCCATATGGTATCAGCCAGGTGGAGCTGCAGAACCAAATCTCGCTCCTATCGTTCCTATGAATGTTAAATGTCTGTTCGATAGTTGATGGTAGAAAGTTTGACCTAGAAATACATCTAGTAGTCTGTGCGTAGATCTTCCTTATTTATTCCATTCTGGAACTTCCCGGTCACCGGCTTCTCCTCAGCCCATGCATCACTGAGGCCTGTAGGGCATGCTTCACCGTGCCAGGTAACTTGAGTGGGGGAAGTCTATCCTGGTTTGTGTACTTCATCCGAGGAATTTTTCCCTGATTCTCAGACTAAACACCCGTGGATTTTTTCAGACATCGTAAAACGTCTTTCCTGATAGATGCTCAAGAGCTCCTTCCAAATATGGCCTCTATGACATTCCCGAATATGTTATATGAGCCGCCAAACCCTTTGCGTGAAAACCCGGTGTATTGTGCGGGTAGTGCGTGTAGCACGCACAGACGGGCTGCTCAGCTCTGTCAGCCACTTGTGCCCAATCTCCACACCAAATGCCTAGCCGTCTCGGACGGTGGACTGGTGCCTGGAAGGAGGGTTGGGAGAGTGAAGTTGACTCTGAGGACTCCGTCCCACGGCACTCGCTGCACATTCCTCACTATGAACAGCCTGACGCACTCTCAAACCATCACGGTGCGTTGAATGTTGTGGCGTTGAAGGCTGACAAATGATGGGATGACTCGGTCCCCTCTTAGGACGGAGAGTAAGGCTGCAATGGCTCCTTCTGAATGTGGCCCCTACTGTACTTCTTCTCAGACGGGGTCCGAGCGAAGCATCTCTTGTTTCTGTGAAAAGCTGGTCCAACCAGCGTGGATCAGGCTTGTGCGTTTAGCCTTGTTAACCACTGCGCCTAGTCTGTCTTGACATCGGACTCAGGGTGGTGAGTGAGGGTGGTGTGCAGTAGAGGCAGTGCAAGTTAACTGTCACTAACTGGTTCAAACGAAAGTCCTTTTTCCTGCGCCCGCCGTAAGGGGAGGCCCACAATGCTCCCCCTCTTATCCGGGGGTCATACCGCCACCCAATAAATCATCAGTGATTACTTGAAATTATCATTTGCTGTTGCGAAGTTTTAGTTATTATTCACCACTTACCATTCAAAAATCCATGAGACTGGTTTCGCCATAGTAAATTATAACTTTTATTTTTGTTTGAAAAAAGTACAATTTGAAAGCCTGATACCGTCTCAGACAAAAACACCTAAAAGAGGGTAGGCCGAATGTGCCTGTCTCTGCACCCTTCACTCCGACCGGTTTTCACTTGGGTTGAATGTCAGCGGCGCGGCAGGACTGGGGGCTTAACGAGCGCTCCTATTAACTTAGCGACCCGATTGTTAATCGGTCTGCATCAGAGCCAAGGCTGTCCCGGTTATGTGCGACAGAAGACCTTGTCGAAATTGGGAAAAAAAGATTAACAGTCGGTCGCTTTTTTTCCTACTCGCCAGACATGGATGGATTGAATGGACAGCGTCAGCTGCTAGAGCCCGTGCGCGCACTACTGTCAAGGCTCAGAGAGCATACATTATCAATAGATAAATAAGTATTTTGACAGTCTGTCTCATTCTGTCTTCTAAGTGTCTGCATATCTATACAATGGGCAGTGTAAGTGCCTAAAATTTTACCAAATTAACCAGCGGCCGCTGCTATGCCAACTTCCGTAATTAGGTCAAATGGAGGGGGAAGTTCATGCACAATCAGTTGTTTGTGTGGTTAGGACCAGGACACTGAAGAAACAAGCAGATAGCTGAGGCGGTGAGAAATGAAACAGTTTCAAAAATTACCAGTGCAAGTAAGCCTAGACCTAAGATGCCAGAGGAATTTTTCGATAAAATCTGGTCTGATAAATGCCACCACATGTACATCGACCGATATGCGCAACTGGTAAATTAGTGTGTCCACAATGTTTTTCGAAAAATGTGCTCTAACCTATCTTTAGACATTAAAGCCTCATAATATCCTGAGCTTCTCTATAAGGGTTTCTTTGTAATCGCCAGAATACTTTGTCTGCTTTAAGTAACATAGAATTTTGAAAATCAGTTAACACATTTTGATGCTATTCAGGCCCGTAAAAATGTAAGACAACTCTTAAAAAATTTGCGACCGGGCATGAAGAGTCACAAGTTCAGAAAACCATCACTATCGTCTGATGAGTCAGTGGATAAGTAATTGCGAATGAACCGAAGATTCTTCAAAATTAGGATTTAACAGAGGGAGGGGAGATAAGTTGGCTGAGCGTCAAGGTACAACATTACTGCCTACGGTTCCAGGAGGACAGTACGGCAAATGTTCCTATGTATTTTGCAGTTCTGTCCGCTATGCCTCAAAATAAACCTGTTGATCGGCTTCGTTAATCAAGAAGAACGTTCTGCTATACCTGAACTTGACTGAAAATACCATTTTTCAATACTTCGTCTCGCGGAAGTCAAGATGAAGCGTATAAATTCAAAATCCGATTCAAATTTACTGGGTTTTAGATGTCCCACGGGAGTAATTTTACCTCAGTACAAGGCTTTAGAAATTACTATCACCTCGGAATGAGTATGCTTATTCCAACCAATTAAAACACGTAGAACATGAGAATTGTTATAGCAATAATTCCAACTAACATGTCCGGCATTGGCAGATGGCGTTTGGCCGTCCCAGCGAGCGCTGACCATTTCACGCCTACTTTGTAACAGTTAGTAGAGCTTATTGGCAATAAAATGAGATAGATACTCCAGGTGATACTAACGCCTGCTCGTCAACTGATTAATCCAAACCGGTCAATGATGAGAAGAGCTGCACACAAAGCACATTGGGGCGGCTGGGAAAATTGAAGACCACTCATATTATCGACTAGACACGAGCCGTCGCCATGCTAAAAAAATCCACGTAAAACTTGCAGGCAAATCTACTCACTGAACGGCAACATAATGTGGCTGAATGATGCCGGTGGCAGCCGACAGGCCGCAGGCCCTTGGGTCGACTGATCAAAAATTGGATCTAGGGACTAAATGAACATGAGTTCAGCCTTCAGATATGCTCGACCCAGGATTGGAGCATGACTGACTGACGGCACCAGATCAGCCGGTAGAGGTCCTTCCAGTCTCCCTTATTGTTGCCCGTAAGACCTGTCGGTCACGTTGAAATGGATTCATCTAAACAGACAGATTCATCAGACTTAATAATCAAAGTGTCCACTTGACCTGTAGTCTTTGGGGGCCCAAAAGCCTTCTGTTAAGCATTGCCCTCTGATCATAATCGTCGTGATACTTCTAGCCACATCTCTGTTCTGCTCCATTACCTGTTCAGTCAATTTAACTGTTTAATACGTCCAATGGCATAGAAGTCACGATCGTCATTCGCGTATACTTTGACAGCGTGCGTGTGGCCTTGCCAGTGTGCATTCATCGCAACGCAAAACATCTCAGATCGTAGACATACAAAATTGCCCGTTGACTAGACTGTTGTTCATTACAACCTGACTGCCAAAAACAAAGAACCAACGAGAGGTTCAGATAAATGCCGGTGCTTGCCGACATTTTTGTTAAAAACGATGTATTGGTGTATGAACTGCTTAGATCGGCAGGTGGCACTCTGTCTTCATGCTTTTTTGAACTGTAGACTGCTGAAAAGGCTCTACTTGGATAATTTCGTTCACTACAACCGCAAAACTTTATTTTCAGAGTGCCATCCAAACGACCCTATCATCCCCGTTGAGTCTACCATTTCCAGCGGCTTGTTTGTCTCGTGTAATTCAGGGCCGCATCTGTGACTGATGGACTAGCCTACTGGAAAAGTGCAAGTCACCTGGCAGAGTAGTGCAATCTTTGGCTGGGCACGGGAATACGGACCCCTCCCCCACCCCCCTCGGCTCTGCAGCACGGACGACCTTACAATAAATCCCTCGGAGGTAGGGTTATTGTCACGGTAGGATTAGGGTTATGGGGATTAGTGTTAGGGTTGTGGTTAAGGCGAGGGTTACATTTAGGACACGGAAGTAGGTTACCCAGCTATTTAACGCGAGGCCACCAATGTTACGGGGGTTCAGATCCCCGTGTCCAATCCAACTTTGAAATAAATTTGATGTAGATCCTAACCGAGGGCCCCAAAAAAGTAAGAGTATGACGCTCGGAGCCAAAGAACGCTGGCAAGACAAAACGGCAACTGTCTGGTCAGGTATCACGTGTGGCCAATCGTCGGAGCACAGACTCGGCCTACTCAGGCCTTATCTAGTGTCCTCCAAGTGTATTAATAGTTAGAAAGACACGATTGTACGGCCGTGGCAACCGGCCTTGTCCATTGCCACCAGGTTGTGCATGTGCTGTGAGTGGAGAGTCTTGATCAGGGTAGGTCTCCAACGGTCGAACGACTGATGTTGCAGCTGGGGCAAAAAAGGACTTCTGCGGATGGATGAGGCCAAAGTGAACGTTTGGCAGGCATAATTGACTTAGGAGTGAAATTGTGTTGGACGTCGAAGTAGGCGCGGACCCTAATCCTGCAGCTGCTTCATCCATTCGAGTCACACACGCCGAAGGAGTAGTTGGGCCGGTGCGATTGCCTACTCGCTGGTTTCGTTCTGTGCTGTTCTTAGAAGTCCCTTCCCCTCAGCATACTACCAAAACCATGGCCTCCGCCGTTGAGCTGGAAACAAGGGCACCCCAGGGGCCACTGAAAACCCCGGATACCCGCCGACAGTGAAGAAGCGATGAATTGGACGTTGGTGGCATTGTCTTAAAATTGGGCTCCCGCGGCATCCCCGAGAGCGCTAAACTGGGAATATGCAAGGCCGTGCTGCTCACTAGGCGGCTCCATGGGATAGAAACTTAGGTCTACCGCCAGTCCCAAGCGAGGAACCTAAATCACTTTAACATCAGCTATCTTCGGAGGACCTTTAGGGTGAAGTTGTGGGGAGTGCGTCCCGGACACCAGATCCTGGAACAACTCATATGCCTGACGTCGTCGTAATCAAAGTTAGATTTGTTTCGTCTCCGCAATGCTGAAGCTATTTTAACTTCGATGGAGAAACTAGGTCGAGGAGATATCAAATAAGTCTTCCGAAGCGACTATTCTATACATATGTTGGTGCGACGCCCGCAACTGGGAACTCAAGCAGGGGCGCAAGAAGATCTTAGGACCTTTCCTCAAATTCCTTTAGACTAACCAGGACTCTTCGGAAAATCTCGCAGATGATTCACAGGCGTGGAGATTCATGAAAAAACGGAGCGCAGACCTTCGAAATCAACTGCAACCAAGGACGGAACGGAAGTGACAACGACGCACGACTGAAATAGCGGTTGGAGGCAAATTCGAAGCATACGCCAGATACCGGACAACAACCGAGCTTCATAAGGACCCTTGCGGTCTCCGGCTTGATTTTGTCAACTTTACCAAAACTAGACCAAAACCAGTACCCGACCAAAAGTTAGGTCCAGCGGAAACCATAATCCCCCGGGCCCACGAGGACACATATCTTCAATTGGTTGTTGGTCTGGAGGAATAGGCCGCCGGTTGTGCGCTCGCGCTCAGTCTCGGATAAGGTCGTCTTTGGGGTGTTAAAAATCGAGTGCAACTGAAAGAAAATGTATTCGAATGTGTCAGGAAAAGGCAGCAACAGTTTAAGGCAGAGCTATCCGAAGTGGCTGTATAAAAGTCAAGGCGAAACTGCAGTTGGTTCAATCAAACACAAAGATTGAGGGTAGGAATGTACCTTAAATTAGCGGAATGCGAATGCGAAGGTGGAGAGGCAATAAAGAGGGAATGGCGCCAAAAAGCAAGCCGTGCAGCAGGCAAAATGTCATTTGATTGCAGATAGAGAATAATCGTGAGGCCAAACAGCTTCATCGTGCACGTCGGACAGACGGCGTGGGCGAGCGCACTCGGTAGCACTAGGCGCACTCGGTAATTTCGTTAGCGTGACGCATCTGGTTGGGTTCAAGACCCGCTTGTGAAGGTTCATCTTGTTGTCCAGTGGTAGCTCCCTCCTCAGTAAGCTCATGCAAGTCATCCATTGGACTTCGTCCGCCCATCTCGTATTGGTAACGCGAGTAGATGGAGTACAGTAGTCGGAGGATGGCCTTGGAGTCGCCCAAGGCAATGTCCTCGGGTCGTTCCATCGGCTCCGGCAACTCGGCCGCTCGTATAAGGTCAAAGGCCAGGTTAATATTGCTCAGCCGCATGGCATCCGTGCTAGGCATGGGGTGATAGCAGTGAAGAGGAACAAAGTAGCCCTCCAGGAGGCCCATGAGCAGAATAAGGAGAACACCGTCCGAGAGCTGGATATGTGAGAAATGGGGAGAACAAAGATGATAATGCAAACGCCTACGTCCCGATGGCACAAGTATTCTGAGCCAAAAGCAGCAATTTGTCGACACTGTACCACCACCAGCACCACAACCAACTTGCAAGTGTTGTGGAACAATCGGTCTGTCCGCTCAAGCTGTGGAACTCGGGAGTACACTTGGGAATAAAAGTTTATGTGAGTACTCGGTGCTCCCCGATGTGTGGTTTTGGACAAATCAAGTTATATGAAAACAGGAATTCGGAGTACACAAGCGATGAGATTGTGTAGCACACATCAGACGAAACTCAAGCCGTATCAGCCACTACCTCTAATCTAGTCGTTAGTCGACGGCCAGTATCGAACAGGGCACTGGTGTATGGGGAATGAAGAGGGAATGAGGCCGACATGAGGTATGCTTCCTCAGGGACAATCACAGCATCCCTCATCACAATAAATCTGAGCTGTCATGCAGTAGCAGGATATCGGGGAAACACGCGTCTGGACTTTTAGCTGGTACCTGTGTTGTTAATACGGTAAACCAGGTAACAAGCGTTAAACTACTAGGACGCTCACAATTTTCCGACTAACAAGATAGTTCAATGTCCCATCGGATTGTGACTTGGATTGCAATGGCTTCTTCCTACTGAGACTGGTGTGGCACGGTGAGGTGGAATCGAGACCGCCCAACTCTGCTTCACTATAAACAAGCTCACGAGCAAGTCACCACTACTTCCACCTCCACGTAGTGGTGAATCTCATCGCGCGCGACGGTCGAACTATAAATGTACCGCCCCCTCCCAACCAGAGGCGAGAGAAGGGTTGTTTATAACCACGGAAATACTCGGCGAATCCAAGTTAATGAGGGTTTCCAAACGCAAGATTGATACCAAAGCGTCATTTCTGACACTAGATTCTGTCTGACAGTTTCGAGCCAGCGTTCCCGAGGAGCCTTACTTTACAGTCGGCAGTTATAAAATTGCAATAATGGAAAAAGGAAAGCGCATCGCTTGTTTATAGGGACTGTGGCAGTCTAAAAGCTTCCTGTTAGTAAACAGAAAGCAAGACTATCATCTAGCGGGGCAGGTTTTTTTCCCTTTCCCTTGTAGTTTTCTTATCTGTCAGTCGGCAGTTAGTTACAACAATCAGCTAAACGTGTGGAATAAAAATACTGTTTTGGGTCGCCGCTAAAGGCTGGGCATGATCTTAGATATTGCCATGCAGAGCATATTTGCAAATCGGGGTGATAACCACCAAAAAGCGAATGCCTTTGAGTTGCGGGAAAAGGTGAGTGGTCCAGTCGTCGCCAATGAGGCTCAAATCTGCCTGGAAAATAGGCTGTTTTATGCGCTGACTACGAAAACTAATTCGTAACAATGCCATAAAGGCCTAACGCGAAACCCCTACGCGGCAGCATGGTCTTCAGCCTTTACTTTTGAATTTCATTTGCCAACCTTGTGTGCATATACCCTAGGCCGTCCGAGCACGCGGACTTCATTCAGGCTGCATAGTTGCGGGGCAAACATTACAGAGAGCAATATGATGATCAGTCAGAATCTCATAACTGAAGCTTTGTAAAACACCACTTTACTTGCTCAAGAAGAGACCCCTGGTCTGCAGAAAAGTGTGCTGCGAAACGAATCCAGGATTCCACTATTTAAAAAAAACTCCTTTCATGAAACCAGATCACGATTGATAGTATGTTAAAAGATTGTGAGGCATCGCTGCAGAAGACACTTCGGACCAGTGAAGCCAGAATAACCTGTTATAAGTGGTTAGGATGATTTTTGGCTTTGGTGCGTAGCCAACTGAAGTATAAAAAGGCAAGTCCATTACTAAATGTGCTTACATCAGCAGAAAGATCCGTCACCCTCATCTGAAGTTTCTGCAACTGACTGTTGACGAACTGTGTCAGCAGCCTAGGGACAAGGTGACGATTTGGCAGAAAATCGAGCGGGTGCTGGTCAGGTTGTCCATCTGGAAAAAAATTGGTAAATTTACACTTGAACGAAAGCAGGATGAGCTTTGAAAGTCAGAAACAGGAGCGAAAGCATTCGTCAACCGCGACCAAAGAGTAAAAAGCCAGAAGCGAGGTCCCTGCCATGCCATCGAATGCCACGAGTCCATGACAAAGAGTATTATAGGTGGTCAGGGCTGAACAAAACAAACTTGAAAGCAAAGTCAGCTGAAGTGCGACTGGTCCCGGCAAGAAAAGTAGACGGTGTTCCAAGTAAACATTTTTATCCTAATTAGCATTCAAATGACAGACAGCATGAGAATGATATTTTGCAAAGAAGACACTTCAAAAACACCCTTCTGCATACTCGAAAGAATGAAAGCTGTCAGAAATTTCAATGCCAAAAATCAGCCGAAGGAGTTAAGGGGGATCATCAAAACAAAGCTTAAAATCGGAAACTGACCGACGGTTGAGGGCGAAGGATCAGTCAAATATTCCTGCTGGTAACGGTACTCTAATTTCCCGTTCATCTTTCTTACTATGATAACAACGAGGTGAACTCCATCAGCCAGCCGAATGCCTGCTTTAAAGTGTCTCGCGAGGGCAACCAGCAAACGAACGATAGCAATTATGTCCTTGTTATGGATTAGTTCCGCCGTCCACCTTTCAGAGGCCCACTCCTCCGAGACGCCTAGTAGTTGGTTGATTGTCACGACTACATCCTACAAGGCAAAATGGCATAATTGAATAAACTCAGACCCACGTACTTTGAGCTTTTGCATCTGGCCAAATTCTGACTGTGTGACCTCCGGATAATCTAATCTGATGCCAGCCAGTTTTTCAGCCAGGTTCTGCAGAATCTGCCCGTCATAAAAATCATCTGCAACGTTCCTGACAAGGATTCTGTGGTCAACCAGTTCATCGTTGATCCAAGAAATTAGAGCGCCTATGAGTTCCTTGACAGGGGCTGATTCCAGTGAGGTCTTCTCAATGATGGAGCGTTCCTGTCCCTCTTCCAGCATATAGTGTTCTGGGTCCTCAACAGCAAGGGAACAAAGGGCAGATTCCATCGCCTTCCGTCCCTCTCTGGCCAGCTCCTCCACCTCCTTTTTAGATTTTTTCTTCTTACGGAAGGTCTCTAACTTTGTAAGGAAGGAGTCATTGACAGAAGCCGGCGGATTCATGACGAGGGGTAGATGGAAACCTCGGAAATTAAAGAACTAGGTGGTCAATAACGCACACGTTAGGGCTCCCTTTGCATGATTTAGAGTGAGCACTGGGTGTCTTTGACATATATTGAGTGGAAAGCTCATAATCGTCATTGATTACATAAGCATTAATCCTAAGCAAGCACTCAGTGTAGCCGACTAGTAAGCAGCTGCGACCCCATCCAAGTATTTTCCGGATTTTACCCCTACAATGGCCAGCGCGGGGACCGGACTAGGGGATGGCAAGCGTTATCCAGGCTGAGAAGAGACCGCGCGTCTCATAACAAATGGCACACGTGGGTGTGGTGGCACACCTAGGTGCATGCTCGCGTCGCGCCAACCACTTGAGCCCAATCGCAGCATCAAATGATTGAAAGGCTCGGACAGCGGACTCGAGCATTGAAAAGTGAAGAGAGTGAGATCGACGATGGGGACTTCGTCCCCATGGAACTTCAGCTCATTGCTCCCCATAAATAATTTGAGGCGCTTACTAACTATCAGGGTACGCTAAAAATTGTGGCTTAGAAGGCTGCCAATTTACGGGATAACTCGATCCACCCATGGCTGAGAGTCAGGAAGTAATAGTTCTTTCTTAATGGCACTCAACTCAGATGGGATCCGAGCCGTCCTCCTGTTTCTGTGAAAGCCAGGTTGTGTATAACGCGTGCATGGAGTATTTGGTATTGTTAGAAACTGCGTCCGAGCCCGCCTCCGGGCGTCCTAACTATGTCTTGATACAGGGTCCATGAGGGTGGGGGAAGAGAGAGCGCGGCAGCTACCGCGAAAGTCTGTCATCACTTCGGATGGATTTCGCCTACTTCGAACTTAGAACAATTTTCATGATGAACATTACCTTAAGTTCCTTAATCTAAATCACTAAGCACAATCGAAGGGCAACTACATAGGTGATACGGAGAAGCATTTCGGCAAGACTTTCCCGAGTGGGAGGAAATAACAAGTGACTCCAAAAGTGGCAACATGTACGCAAAATAGGATCTTCAAACGTACAAATGCCTGGTTCATAAGGACTCGGATATTACAAACAACCGGAAGCCACTACCTTCGCGACAGCCTCGCCTAAATGGCTTAACATAAGAAATATGTAAGTTTGTAATAGCGAGGAAAAAATAAACTGTTAGGTCGCACAGTAGGTAAATAAGATAAGCGGTTCGATCTTCCACAAAAATCTTAAACTGAAGAAACGTCTACAACGAAACGGACATTATGTGTTAATCCGCTGGTTTGGGAACGGTGCGCTGGTAAGACAGAGCTAACCAAGCAGCATGATAATAATCAACAATGAATTTTACGCAGCTCAAGCAGGTAGGACGCGCGCTAAAAGACGGCGCTAGTTGTTGGCCAGCTAAACCCAAACGAGGTGCTGACCCGAAATTTCGCAGGTACGGCAGATAATACAAGCAATGGAGTACCGTGGACAATTGCCGATGACAAGATGAGTTTTCAATTACAACAGTCCACCGCCGGTGTTATGAAAATTCAGGCAGGGAAGTGCGTAGTGACAAGCGATATGGACATTGTGGCACTGAAACAGGCAGAAGAGTCTTAGACGGCATAAGTTCATCTCGGCCATTTACCTTTCTTCTGAAGATTCATAGGCAAACTAAAACAATATGTCGTTTACCGTTCCAAATAGCGTGTATTGGTAAAGTCTTTCACAAAGTAACTTTGAAGGAATCTGATAAGCCTCATAAAGGGTCAGAAGTACAGCATACGCAATATATTTCGATCACACAAAAGCTGGTAAGGGCCAACTCAACAGGAACGTGAGTCTCAAATGGGAGCTACGACTCTCGGTCGTCAAGGGAAGGTGGCAGTAGTAGTACAAAGTCCTCCCTCCGTATCAAGACTTCCATTAAAACTACGTACAGCATCCAGAAAAGACAACATTCCACGAGCTCCCAGCACTGAGGATATGGGCACTAGTTCTGGAAGAGCAGTCACTCCTGACCAACACTAGAAAACTGCTGTCGAAAAAAAAACATCAGCATGTGTCACAAGTTTCCGCAGCACCACCTTGAATACTGCTGCCGTGTCTCGGTCGTGTAAAGGATTGAGAGTTCAACAGCTGTGCTCGTCAGCTGGCTCCTTCATTTATTAAGTGCAGATAATCTATAAAGGACTAATCCGCCCGTCCTCCGACACAGGTGGCTTGGCGAGGATTTTACCAAGATACAGATCCATGCTTTCAATTCAGCTGTATCCAACACCTACCCGAACATCCTTGCTTCTTTTCCAAGCTTAGTACATAGTTGGCCTAATTTGTCCAACGGGCTACCAAACACGATCGTGTAGTTCTAGGCCACTCGACTCTGCATTATGCAGAAACGTACTTACTGACTCCACCGGGTATGTGGTGTAAGTTTGCCATACTACAAATGAGCGCCCTCCGTTATAATCAGTCGCTGACAGAGTTTCGGGCAAAGTTGATCTACTTGGCACCCCAGTTCCGCAGACCGTAAGCTGTAAAGCCGGGATGCGCTTGAGATCAACTCCCATCACGTTCACCCATGTCACGGGTTGGCGATATCGACGCCATCGCCAGCCAGAACCAGAGTCGGCTAAAATGACGTACCTGACGACTTCGCTTTTACATCGATACAACACATGGACAAGTCATCGCGATCGGTGAGCAAAGGGCACAGTAAACCGGTTCCGCTCCTGACCAACTGTACAATCGTCTGTTGAAAATGACCTGAGGCGAAGTCTGAGAATAACGCACAAGTACCATCGACACGACACCTCCAGACAATGTATATCTTCTGACTGCACGGGTCATGCCTCATCCCTACGCGGACGCCTAATTAACTCGCAACTCGGACTTCAGACTAGTCTCACGCCGACTGTAGGTTTCGACGGATTAAGACGGAATATCCCTGCGCCTGATATACTTGATGGCCAATTTCATCCTTGCCTTACCTGCTTGGCAGAAGGTTCGGCCAAAGACAGCAGAAACGTTTCGTTTGACGTCCACGGTGACCGGGCAGGGGTTGATGCGGCGCTCGATGTTTTTCGCACACCGTAATTCTGTCCTCACTAATGTTTTAAAAGGTTTCCTGTGTGCTCACGAAGACTACATTTATGAGTGCGCTGGATAAACAAATTATTCACATTTCTTTAAAAATTGACTGCCCCAATTGTTCAGAAAAATCACCTTATTTCAGTATGGTCTACTATATATATATATAAGGGTAATAGGCGATGCCATTGAAAACCATATTAAAAACAGTTTATAAAATACTCGGATTAAAATAAACGGAACAATATCAAGTCTCCAGTGATATACGCATTTTGCAGAATGTTATTGTCATAATGTGAAACAGAAACGCGGGCATCCTCAGGTGTCAATGATTCATGTATGTGCTTTTAGGGTTAAGGCCAGAGCCACTTGATTACCCCATTCATGCGTAGTAGAGATCGCAAATTTAATTATGTGCAGTCAGCACCAAATAAAGCCACGTGTAAAGTTTACGGAAACGCTCTACGTTGGACGTGAAGTGACGCATTACATAGGAAACTAAGTCAGGGGGTGAAGTTTATGGCTGGCCGTAAATGGTCCTCCAACGAGAATCGTTAGTTGTCACAAATCAAACAATTCAACCGCCTTTTGAATTCAACCATAGTATCCGAAGTCACTATTTCACTTGGGGATGAGTTCCACGGTCAAACTGTCCGAAGACTGGAATAAAAATTCTGCCGGTCTGGGCGCGTACGCTCCCGTTTGACCTTGTACGGCTGACCGCGCAGATGACTCATGTTTGTAAACTACTAGAGATCTTCGAATTTTAGCAAACAATAATGCCCCTGATAATGCGGTATTCCGCAACAGGTTTCAGCTCAATTGCCTATAGGATAGGGGAAACAAACCCAGTTTGGTCGGTCTTTGTGGATATGACACAGTTCTAAGACAGTCCACCAGTTTTTCCCTCGAGGGGCCAGGGGACGTTCTGGTAGGCAGTTGTAAGTCAATCAATTTCGACAGTTTAAATGGCTAATGGAAGTTAACGCCAATAATTCGTCAAGTTGTCCTTCACAACAATCCTCCGGCGATGAATACGGACCGGACATGACAAGTTGCTTTTCAGCTGCCTGAAAATGAGAAGGTAGCAATGGGACGTGATCAATCTACCCGGGTATAACAAATTTTCAAAGTCAACCACTCTTTATGTTGCCTGCCGTTGGATCTGTTTGATGTGATTGGTCCCCTTAATCATATAGGATGTTCAAACCCGTACTTTGTGTTCCATGTAGGATCTGAGAAATGTACAAAAGATAGGCACACACAAAAATATGACGAAATCCCTTCTAGTCACATGCCAATATGAAGTTTGTAGTTGTCAAAAGTTCATGACCCTTGTGTGTTTCTATAGTTCTTAGTGAAATATTACTGATATAGTAATGCTGAGTTGGGAAATAATCTCTATGTGGTAGTTATTTATTCGGATCATAGAAAAGCGCTTGATAAACGGCCACAGACGACCCTTAGTCAATCTGGAGGCTTCAGGAATTTTCAGCCCCTTTATTGACTTCATTAAGTCAGATCTATCCAATCCATAACAAAAGATTCTGCCAATGTTGCCATTCATTGATGTTTTGGCAGAGTTTGAATAATTCATATTGACCCAACTCTGAAAAACTCGGCGCCAAAACTCGACCCAAATGTGATTAAACTCGCGTCGTCCGGCGGGGCCTCGTAGCTCAGGTGGTTAGAGCGTTGGCTGCGATAAAGCCTTCCTCTTACTGCGTGGGTTCGAATCCCACCGAGGCGCCGAGTTTTTCACAGTTGGGTCACTATGAATGTTGTCATTGTCCACTGAAAGCCCTACCGTAGTCTCTGTCCTTCAAGATACTGTGCTTGGTCCTGTTATGTTTTCATTTCGCATTAATTATCTATCACTAGAAGTTACGCAAGCTGAATCCTTTAGATTTGCTGATGGTCTCTAAAGCATGTTTGCGTTTTTTAAATCTACAGACCAACGTTGCCGGAAACAAATCCAGTCGAGTTTACTTGCTCTTTCCGTGTGGTGTTGGAAACTGTTAATTAAATGCTTTCCTTCAAATGTCGTTAAATATGTTTCGGATCTGAAAACCACCCAACCGGTGATTTTCGAGGCATTCCTGTGACTGAATGTTCTGCCATCAAGGTCTTAGGTTTATACTGCACCAAGAGAATTTTGACCTCTAAACGCCGATACTCGACCTACCAAGGAAGTTGCGGACTTACAGGCCTTGACCCTTTGTGGTTTCGTCGATTAAAATGGGATTAATTTTGCTATTTAGACTTTTAACCAGTCTTAATTTTAACCCGCTTACTACTTTAGAACATTTTTACCACTCCTGTGATGTTTTTTTATTTCTTTCTCTGACACGTACAGTTAAATATCGTCGGTTCATTTCTGTGATTACAATTGCAGTTTGGAACAAATTACCCGGGAATGTGAAAATTCTGCAAAATTATTCTTTATTTAAGGGGACCATTATTCGTGTTTTACATTCAGATGGCGTTCATTGTCTCTGATCCTCCTGCACAGTCTCACCGCGTGAGACATGGTGCTCACTCTACAGCCTGCAACACAAGGGACAATTTCTTCAGCCGATAACGACCAACGTTTCTTCTGTGTTTGTGTTTGGTCCAGTAACGATTTTACGATAAGGCATGGAGGCCTAAAATGTCCAATGTAGTGTTTCCCATCTTTTTCTGGAATACCGTGATTTCACGGGCAGCAGTTTTTTCTCCCGAACCATCCAAAATCTCTAAGAGACCATCCTCTGTATTTACTCCTCAGGAATTTTCCACTGTTAGATCGATCCGTGCTTTTTCTTCTCATGGCGATGCCTGCAAACTTTTATTAAGTACAAGTGTTATTATTATTATTATTATTATTATTATTATTATTATTTGAACCTGTCGAAGTACACCAACAAAAGCTGTCAAAACTAACTAGTGTCCTGGTATTATTGCTTATGTATTCCCCACGAAGTTAAATTACGACCTTATCCTACGTTAATTCTGCCCATTTTGGGCAAAGACCTCTCTTCTTCGGTTTAGTGAACGAATCGAGTCGTTTTGCGATTGGGACTATCCAAAGACGCTTTACTACAAAAGGCCTGTATCAAACACCTACAAATACTTCATACTCAAACGAATATCAGCTAATTAACCTAAACCTTATGTGGTTTCGAAGACTGGAAACTGATTTCATTCTTCTTTTCCGCATAAATAATAGTCTAAATTTTCCTCAGATTTCGAACCTTTCTCCCTTGTTAGTACTCTGTACGACATTCCTGCCTATTCCTTTATCATTTCTCCTCCCGTCTCCACTTCCGAATGCTCTCTTTTCTTCGCTGCAGCAAACCTCCCTTTGGAATAGCTTGCCAAAAAAATTAGGATCGCCAAAGCCTCTACGTGCATTTAAGACTGCGCCTTTATCTTAACACTGACTCGATTAAGTTTTAATTTCCTCCTCCTTCCCTTGCAGCTTCCTCGCTGCTTCGAGAAAAAAACATCAGGGCTCTAGGAGACCATCTCTAAATTATCCTGACTGTTTGGATTTTCGTCTTCGCATGTGGTCTCACCTATTACGATCTCTAATCGGGAATTTCGATGTCTTCATCCTGTTACTCGTGGCCGTCGTGAACACGATTTCTCCCCTCACCCAACTCACACAGATAAGCGGGATTATCTTAACACATAAATTCCGGATCACTCGTTTCATTCACCGCCCATTCTCATCAGGATTCCGCTCTATCTAGTTGGATACCGTGGCCTCACACCCATTGTCGGTCTCAGCCTAGAACCTCCACAGCGTACTATCCCTATGGCACTATCATGACGCTTCGTGCTCATATGTTGATCCGTCGTTATAGTTCTACCAAAATTTTAGGACGACTTAGCCCTTCGCGAAAGATATTTTTCTCAGAATGTTTTACCTGAAAGTGTGGACCTTCCTAACTACCCCCCCCCCTTTTCAGCCATCTACTCCATTAGCTGCTTGGCCCTCAGTTCACTCTTTTATCCAAAAACCTCCAATTCAGAATTTGAGGATACTAGTGCCATAAGTGGCGTGCGTGAAAAGACAACCAGCCGAAAGACGCCAAAACTTTTGTACCTTATATTATACAGTATACAAGTTCTATTATGCAGGTGGCTGCTCATACAAATGAGTACTGTCTTTATTTTCTATGCTCTACTACTTGAATTACCGTAGATTTCGCATTTATAATGCCCTCCGGACCCTTAATAATAAGACCTTTAGTGAACATCTAGTAATGATAAAGAATATTTGCAGTAAAGATGGTGAACGATTTTTGGAAAGTTTTTTTCAAAACTGGCGAATATTGACGATTTAGAAGAATAGTGGGATTCGCAGTCGGTGCGCAAACTTAATTCCGCAACTCGCGGTTCAGGAGTCCTACTTATTCGATTGTTGAAAGTGGACTCTATTTATGCCCAAGAAGTTATTTCAGAGGCCAATAATGTATTCTAAAAGGGAAGAAATTTAACTAGCGATGTCGTTAGACAGTCGCAAATATATGATTGTCTAACGCAGACGTTCCGTTAATTTTGCAGACGACTCATGAAGGCTGACTCAAGCTAATACATGACTAACAGATTCGTTAGCATCCGAAAAGAAGTTGTCACAGTGACAACAAATCAGCTAAAGTGCATAGCTTATTACCAGCAGCAGTAAAACAGTCAGCAGTGGATAAGTTGTCAGAGGCTATGCTTACTGTGTCGAAATCAGTACTTGTAAGAGGATGTGAGCATTGGTGGTCTACTGGTGATGAGAGGACGGTTCCGCTTTTGGCTGCTTTCCATGACGCTTTCCACCGGAACGGTTCATACTTTTGTCTATAACAGCAAAAAGTGGTTATTCGTTATGGGAATCTGCGTGATCGTCCTGCCTCTACGACCACTTTCTGCCTGCAGCATCCACCTTCCATTACCTATAATTGTGCACTGCAAAGTCTTCGCGTGAGAGAAGATGGGGTACGTAATATTTTAAATGAGACAAGGTCGGTAATTGGCATAACTGTGTATCTGCAATCAGCTGAGAACCAGTTATAACCGGCTGCTGATTTTTATTGCAATAAAGTGATAATAAAATGAAAAATAAGCATATTTTAAAAACGAGGAGCAAAAGTTCACTACCAACTGTATTGTCACTTTCATTTTCGTACAGCTCTAGGAAGAAGCATCAGCAAGGGCAACTAAAGTAATCGGAAATGCTTACCCATTTCCTTGTTGTCGTGGGTTCAAATCCCACCGAGACACCGAGTTGTTTACAGTTAGGTCAAAGTGATTACTTGAAATCTGCCAAAAGTCTTCTGAATTACGTGAGCCTGGTAGTCATATCGTGGATTCTAGAGGTATTACTTAGGAAATCCTGCTTGGGCAATCAGCTTACTGTATCCGATTTGGTGGATTCCGGACATTGCAATAGTTTGGCGGATAAACTTGACCCAAATATGATGAGACTCGCGTCGTTCGGTGGGACCTCGTAGCTCAAGTGGTAAGAACGTTGGCTGTACTAAAGCCTCCCCTTGCTGTCATGGGTTTGAATTCCATCAAGACATCGCGTTTTCACAGTTGGGTCACAGTGAATGGAAAGATTCCTGTTCAGTATTTCGTCTACCGGATGTGGGAAGTCTCCATCCCTTCCACCCTTCTGCTCGTCTTGAGAACAAAATGATTTTTTCAGTATATCCTCTGACCACTGCACACAGTTCACATAAATACCGAGCTTTTAAATTCTTAGCCTAGTTTGTAAAATCTTTGGCACAAAATGGAAATTACCACCATGACATCAAAATGAAATGAGCGGCTTACACGTCACAGCGCACTCTACCTTCCTGCAGGAATTTTGTCATTCATAATCTCGTGCAGAAAGTTTGTTCATCAAACGGTTGCCTGTTGCCGCAGCATATGCCAACTGTGAAAAAACCACTTAGGAATGGTTGCACCATTCGCCCATTACAAGCTGCACTTTGGACTCCAATTTTCAACAAATAAGAGGGCTTCTAGGGGTAAGATACACTACCAACACCTCGTTCACAAAAAGCAGCATTTCGCACCTAAGCGCATCCTTACTTTACTACCCACTCCCATGTGTACGTATTGGCCACTGTTCATAGGCATGTTTTGCACAGGTTAGTGCCCTCACACGCGTCTTTAGACCCATTAGTAGTTGAAATGCGCATATTCGAACGATGCCCAGACGATTTTTATATTTGAGAGCACGGGGCACTCCCTTCGCCTTAATTAAGATGCGCAAGATATAACGTTATTTTAAAAACGGACAGACTTCATTAAAATGGTGGCCCCTGTTAACTGCCTCGTTTATTTAGCAACATGGCTTGTCCGCATATGTACATATTCGCTTTCTTTCTGCCATTCCTTATTCCTGCTTGAACATGACAAAGAGCAGAAAGAGTAAACGGAGTAAAGAGAATACCAAGAACATTTAAAGAGCAACGATCGTACCGCAAGGCAAACAGAGGCCAGACGGTAATGCTGTCTTAGGAGCACGCGGGAGGTCCTTGCACATATAGGGGACGACAACCACCGATCGCGGAAATGGCGCAATAAAAGTGCGCCTATCTATAAAATTCGAAACAGGAGCAGATCAGTCGGATGACGGCTGCCAATAGAAATGCAGGCTCATGTGGAAAAGACGTTACCGTTGCTCAGAACACTAACTATCATGATAAATACAACTCAGTTTTTTCAGCAACGCTTGGGCTTTAACTTCCTCTACCTTGACTTCCCTCTCGCCATTTTAACTTGTCTTCAATAGATGTTTTTAGAACACTTCAACGCTGACCTCCGTTCGAGCCTCATCTGGATCTCTATAGGAAGTCTACTTGAATTTACTCAGTGAGCAGATTGATATTCCGGTCGCAGCCAGTGTGAAAAGAAACTGTGTATAACCAATTATTCCTCTTTCTATATTTATACTCCCAAACGCTTCTACTAAATACTGATAAAATTTGTATTCCTAGTTAAAATTACATTTAGGTTGTACAGAAGGGACGGACCCTAGTCAGGGAGCCGAGTAACAAGTCTTCGAAAATATGAACCCTGATCCACTCGTGTTCGCGTCTTGTTTTAGTCATCCCCACTTGTGTGAGCGTGGTTTTTGTTGTCGCCCACGATAATGAGGTGAGTCCATTGCTCCTTTGGCTCTCAAGCTTCCTTTACTCGTATAATTTATTACGTGCGTATTTTAGCAACCTGCGCTGCCAAAAGCGCCTCGCGGCTGCGGTGTTAGGATGTGGAAAGAAGAAAATATGGCTGGACCCGAACGAAAACTCGACCATTGCATCTGCCAACTCGAGAAATCTCATCAGAAAACTTTTCAAGGATAACTTGATTATCCGTAAACCTGTGACCGTGCACTCTCGAGCGCGAGCCCGTCGACACCTGCTCGCGCGCCGTCTCGGTAGACACACTGGCCCGGGTAAGCGAAAAGGTACCGCCGATGCTCGAATGCCACAAAAGGTCCTGTGGATGCGACGCATGCGTGTTCTTCGAAGACTACTCAAACGTTACAGAGCATCAAGGAAAATTGACAAGCATCTGTAGGTGTTGGTCATTTTTGTTATCCCGTGTTAGGTACCATCAGCTGTATCAACAGTGTAAAGGCAACATTTTCAAGAACAAGCGCGTTCTCATCGATCATATCCACAAGAAGAAATCGGAGCGTCTTCGTAGCAAGCAGCTGAGCGACCAGGCGGAGGCCATGCGGCAGCGAAAGCGCGAAGCAAAAGTCAGGCGTGAACAGCGCTTAGTTGAACGTCGAAAGAAGATGCTACAGGCCATTGCTGCGCCTGCCGCTGCCCCAGTTGCTCCTACTCAGGCTGCGGCTGCTGCCCCGGCTCCAGCCCCCACTCCCGTTCCTAAACCTGCAAAAGAGGAACCGAAACCCGTGCATGTTGAGCAGCCGAAGCCCAAGGCTGTGGAACAGAAGGAAGCCGCCCCGAAGACTGCAACCCAGCCTTCAACGTCAACGAAGCCGGAACATTCGAAGCAGGAGACACACCCGAAGTCAGCCAAGACGGCTCCTCTTCCTAAGATTCCTACTTCTAAGACTCCCGCACCACCACCAAAACTCCCCACTCCATCTGCACCCAAGGAGGCTCCGAAGCCGAAGGCAGCGAAGAAACCGGCTAAGAAATGATTGGTTTTGAAATATAACAAGTGAAGGTTGACCGACAGAACTTTTGATGACTAAGTTTGAATAGTGGTTAGTACGTTGCGAGTTTTTCGACCTGTCGTAGACCCACTCTGCGGCCCCGCGACAGTAGGGCAAATTAGTGTCTCGACACTAGTCAAATTCCAGCTTTCCTAACGGACTACGGTTTGTCGTTCGTAGTCCGCGTTTCGGCAAGTAAAGCTCTTGGCCCTAGTCTTCGTTGCTTTTAAAGCACAAGTCGGTAGACGAACGCTAAGCACCAACCTGTTCTATAATTCGCGTTTATCCTCTTACATTTTCATGTCCGGGTTCTGGTTACCCTATTTGTGACCGGGCCGGGGTTTCCCACATGTGCAAGTGTCTAAGCTGACGACAGCTGTTATTTTAACGTCTCTGATTGTGTATTGGTCGCCCCCTAAAATCCTATCTTAGCCTATTAGTCCAGATTCAGTTTTTTGGAAATATGTCCTGTCCTGGACTTCATGGTGTCGACTGTCGCGGTTTCTTGATGCAGATATGCTATTCGAGGTGCATATTCTTGTCGGTGTTCCCCTGGTTGTCAAGGTTTGCGTGGGCAGCATGTGCGTTCTGATGATAACTTGGTGCTCCTAAAATGCCTGTGTCGCCTTCGGGAAATTCTAGGTGTCACATGACCGGAGGTTGTTCGGACAAACAGGGTGTGTCTGAACTTATTTACTTGTGTTGAGACGGATTTTCAGTCCTGGTGTTAACCCTTGACCTTGAATTCAAGACTGTCGTGATGCGTCATATTTCATGCGATAGGGTCTCCTCGAGCGAACTTTTTGTATCCTGTTTTGGCGAATTTGTGGCGTCATACGTAACTAATCCTTCTAGTCATTTCTTCAGCCCTGAATAAGAATTTTATAACGCATTTTTGGCAGTTCCCGGCTGACAGATTTTAATTATCAAAGTAAGGCCGCCCCCTGAACGGGGTTCGCGCCGTCTTCTTGCATAGACCACAAGTTTATATGTGACCGATCGTAACCGACCGGGCAACGAGCCTGTGGCTTGCTGGTTATGGACGTTGAACTTCCGGCTAACAGGTCACAGGCTCAAACCCCAGGGTTGGGCATAGCTGACTGACGACGGCTCATAAGCCAGAAATGACCATCTCAGTCTTCCTTGTTTTTGTCGGCAATGCTCTTCTTTCTACGCATTCCGTCACAGAAATTTTGCCGTGGGTTTGTATCATGTCATTCCTGCCGCGCCGTGCGTGACGCGTGTCGACAGTCGCCTGGCCCTTTGCATGTACGTCAGGACGTCGAGGACTACTCCAGAGCACGTCTTCGCGGCGTCAAAGGCCTTGTTGGGACTGTTGTGGCGTGGAAGTCAGTCCTTTTGGCGTCTGGTTTGTAATTGGCGAACAGCACCCTTGAAACCTGCACTGCGTTTTTTAAGGGAGTAATTCCTGCGGGCGCAAATTCTGTCGGCTGAAGCTGACACGAGCAAAAATCTTATCAGCATCAGCATGGTCGTCAGTTTCCTCTCGTTTGGGGATATACAATGGTATCGTTCAGCGAGCTAGGCGTAATTTTTCCGTCCTTTTATAAATTCGAAGTCAGATTGTTCAACAATTTAGGACACACGCACCTGTAGATTTGCTGGATCGAGTAGGCAGCCGGAACTTTCAGGCTAATCCACGTTTTACCCTCACCATCTTCATGTAGGCTGAACGGTCAGCGGCTCTATAGGTCGATGGCTTCTTGCAAACTGAAGTTGGGCGGGTGGTGTTGGATCAGAATTTTCGATTTCGTCGATTACAGGCGCTTGAACCAAGCTGAGTAGAGGCCCGGTCTACGCGTGTTGAGTCGTTCACTGCCTTCATGACTGCAGAGGCCTTTTCATTTGTGACCAGTCCATATTCGGGTTTCGTCTACCTCGCCAATCGGAAGACGGACTTCCAGTTGATGGGCGTCTCTCGAAACAGTACTATTTGTTTTGGATCTCCTGCAACCTCGTTTCCACTCGGGTTCGGCATAGAGATTTTGTGGGCATTTGCCGTCGTGCTGTCTGCATATGTACCGTGAAGTGATTCCCTTCGGTGTGGTGTTGGATTTCTCTGTCGACTTCCTACTTGTCTTCGAGTTTTTGACGTCCGAATGCCTGCCTTGCAGTGATGTGCGCAATCTGCATTCTATTTTACTTTCTCCCAACATACTCAGCCCCCGGTATTTGCATGTGCTCCGGATCGAAGTTCTCGTGGTTGCCGAGATCCGACCTTTGTTCGCGCCCGGTACCGCTGTGTTTAACTTCGTTGATTTCATCCCTTGAGACCGTCTCCAGCCTTGTTTTCGAGTAAAATAGAAACATGGCGATCCAGTGCACCGCTTTTGCTACGGGAGAATCCTGTTGATCACGTGTGCCATCGGTTAGTAGCTAGGCGGGTGACGGTATATTCACGTCTTATTGTGATTGGGAGGGCGGGAGATGGTGTCCTCTGTGGTTTTTTAATAAATGAAATCAGTTTTTGTCCCAGGTACATGCGCCATGATGACCGAGTACCGGGTCGGCGTGGTCTGTGTCTGCTTGCTCGCCAGAATGACAGGGAGCGGCCGTTTTTGTCTGCTGCTGGTGCAGTTGCAAGGAGGGTGTGCATGCCCTTTTAGCTTATCCTTCACGTAACCACGACACCACTGGGGTAGGTGGCGTACGTCACGGCGGATTTCCCCCGGTCGTTATTGTGAGGAGACTGTTGAATCCGCTTGGCAGAGAAGGCAGCTTTCGTTTTGCGTGCAAGGTGCGACCCGCTTTCTGCGTTCGCCAAAAGCATCCTGCACCTACATAATTTAACAGCCCTTGTTTGGAGGAACGGGCCTCGTCGAGGACAACGTTGATTGCCTTTATTGATTCAATTCATAGGCACTGGCCCGTCTAAGAGTACGGACATTGCAAGTTTGTAGTGACCGAGGTTACCTTAGCGAGATGTGTAGAGTATATGAGGAGGACTTTGTTTTTTCTTTCGGCCGGTTGTATGGCGACGAGCAACTGCGGTAAACTGTGCAGACAGTGTAAACAGCACTCACAGGACACATTTTCTGACCCATTCGCGAGTAGGCGTCGCTTCCATAAACAGGGCTGCTTAGATACTTCATGCGGCTGCTAGTAGTTTTGTAAAAGTGCACCATGAGCTAGGCTGGGACGACCATGGGATTGCTGTCGCCTCCACCACAGAACTTATCCACTTCAGTCGGGGGTTGTGGCTGGCTTGACGTTAAGCTTCGGTCTGACGCTTGTCACTCATGCGCTTGGCCTTCACCCCTGAGTGATTGCTCCAAAGAATGGATTAGAAAGGACCGTTGCGAACTGACAATCCTTCCGGAGGATCCAGTCGTCCCATCAATTAACGGTCGTCCTTGCCACGGCCTTAGCGCGTCGGAGTGTGGTGAGAATGTAGACGACGGATATGCCTTACTTCCATCCTTCCATTAGGGTTTCCGGGTTGAGCCAGCTACGTTTGAAAGGGGAACAATGGCATATTAGGTTCGAATCCCCCGTGTCTGCGTTCCATAGCCGTGGCCGCTCTCTCGACTTCACAGACCAAGTCGCGCGGGTTTACGGGGTGGGAAGACCCACCGACCACCCTCGTCTAGCCCAAATCACCACCCAAGGCGATTACTGGCGTGTAGCTACGACAAAGAGCACAACTTATTGGAGCAACAGATAAGGGCTGCATGGTAAGTTGGAACCGAGCGGAGTGGTTACCACGCGCGGTGAGGAGTGTGGCTTTCAATGACTCCCGTAGGACGTATTCCGTTCCCGAACAATTCACACATCCACATGCTTGTTACCACTTAACCACTGCCAGAATTATTGCCCCGGATGATGTCCTCTACGATATCGTATGCAGTTTTGGCAATAACGGATCCGTACCACCACATTGGCTGACCGGAGAGTATCACCACTGCAGGTAACTCGCATGCTTATTGAATTAGAATGACGGAGTAATGCGCCGAGTTGGCTTCACTCACCCTTCATGGGCGTACTGCTGACTAGACATTCACTCCGTCTGCGCGTGCATCGGACGTGCACATCACACCATAACTATCATCCAGACAAATTGCACAACGGCGAGAGTTGCCATAATGCCGCATTAGGACGTAATCACCGTTGTCTGCCCCAGCCCAGATGACCTACTAGTTTTGCCGTCCGGTAACCGTTCAAATCACACTTTTAAGACTTGTTGTAAAAGGTGTATAATACTTATTATAGCGGGAAAGGCCGAGCAGGACTGGCCCTTTGGCATTAAACCGTGTTGAACTAAAGAATGTAGACCGGGCTTGTTTATCGATAAATGCTACAAAGTCAGAGATATTCACGAGCTATCTAAGAAGAAACTCGTCGTAATTGGCGGATGTCAACGTAGAGGGATTGACGGTTTCTAGTAGCCTGGACCGAGTTGTCACCAAACATGCAAAGTAGGTGACTGGGTTTTCGCTCGTGTCTAAATGCGCCTTGAACCCGCCACAAAGGTCTTCTGCTGGCGAGTGTGCGTCCGGTCATTTTTCTCATAATTGTGAGTGCCAGGTTGTGTGACATAAGATGGGACTCGGTTATCGATGCCGAAGAAGAACCCTTCGCGGAGCAGGCATACTTAATCTCCAATGAGGTGTTTCGAACTATACGAGAACGTGGTAAAGGTAGCTTAATTTATTTGATTAAACGTCTGAGGTGGCTTGTGTGCGTTTAATGTTTTTCTCACTCCCCCCAAATCACATACCTTCCTCCCACTGCGAGTAAAAAGGAACACAGCACTTGGGTTAGCAAAGTTCATCAAAATATCCAGATGGTTCTTGGATCTCCATCGTCCAGTCTCCGTCTCTAGCGAAAAGCACGAGTCGAACTCGCCATATTAGTTTTCGAAACTAACCCCCAATAAGAATGCACATCACGAAAGAGAGACAAATTAGATCAGTGGTGGGCACAGCCGTGTTATTTTCAGTTGAGCACTGAACTCCCAAATTTGAGGTAACGGGTCTCCCCAGTTGGTACCACCACCCCAAATGATACCATTGGAAACTCCGGAGCTGAGTTAATCAGTCAGGGAACGGATCCTGCCAACCAACGCGACTGCTTCATCTGATCATAGCTCACCTGGTTGGTGGACAGACATTTGCCTCAAGTGTTCAAGCGCGTGCTCTGTGCATACACCTAGTTGTAAGGTTAGCGATGCGTGGGATATGCCGTGAACTTAACCAACTATCACCATTAGAACCTCTGTTTATATTAGTTCGTCCACTGATTAAATAAAGTTATACCATACAAAGCGGTACTTAAATAGCAGACGTGGTGTGCATTCTGAGATAATATAATAAAAAAAATAGAAGACTTCGGGAAATCGAGTTGTACTCGTGAATTTCCAAGTTGGTGACACCAACCCGTTGTCAGACGAAATGAGCAGAGGAGAAAGTGAGGTCGTTAGACTAGGTCGGATGGCATTACAGGATCGACGACAGACAGACAGCTGGTATATGAGAGGGGTGGGCACCGAGTTATGGTAAGCTTTGAGGCGGGGGAAGAAGAGAGAACCGTTGAGCCTCCCTGTGTCGGAAGGGGAGGAGGGAAAGTTTGCCGATCAATTTACGAGACCTTCTTCCCATTCGGCCTTTAGACTCAACCGAGAGCCTTCGCAGGTAGTCGCACAGCGACTGGTAGTACATGCAGAGGAGGATCACCGGCAGACAAGGTAGACCCAGTGACCAGTGGACGACCTTCCACCAGTGTCAGTGTTCCCGATAGCAAGCGACAGGACAGCGGACCTGTAGCTCGGTGTAAAGCGTTGGACTTAATAACGCTCGATGACCAAGGAACGCGGGTTCGGGGTTCAGGTCTTGCAAACCTGGGTTTGGGCGGGACTGGCTAAGGACGGCTCATAAGGCAGAGATAGTCGTCTCAGTCTCCTTTTCTCTGCCAGCACTCTTCTGTAAATACTAGTGATTATTGTCTTTGCGCGCTCTTAATTCGGATGCGTTCACGATCGGACCCGAAAAATATATCGTCCGGACTTCCTAGCTCATTCACGTTATAATTAAATTAAATAATTACGGCCAGAAATGGAAGATCGATGGGATAGGAAGTCCACTTGTCAGTCTACCTTCGGGTTAGTGACAATAATTCACATAAAAAGATCCGACCGAGTTTTTGTGCACAAGCGGGGGGAGGGGGATGAATCAAGGTTTTGCCTCTCCACTCCTGGATTCCTTGGTTAACGAATCATAAAAAAATATCTAGGTTGAAATAGTTAAGAATGGGTAAGGAGGTCAGGTTCACATTTGCTCAAAAGGAGTATGACATGTTCGAACGCTATGTTTATGAAATGCTAGTGTTAAGAAAACGGAGATGGTGTTCGCGCATTTCCGCTCTTATCGGTTTGCAGTTTGCTTAACCAGAAGAAAATGCATTTGATTTGATTGTGGCATTAAATTTTTTAAGTAATAAAAGGTCCTTTCTCCTCACTTAAATGGTTCTGGATACTGTGCTGCAATAGAAACCGGCGACAGGGTCGAAATTACCGAGACGAGGCTAGTCAGTCTATTTGTGAATCACTATAGTTCGTAGCCTTTGGTACTCGACGGATATTAGACGCGTTTATACTGACAGGCACTGCTAAGTAACAATTTTTGGATCACGGATTGTTTTCTGAGAGAAGTAGGTTGCTCATATTTAGTCTTTAGCTACGCATGTTTCGCCTATCGCTCCAGAACCCCTCGCCATCAACCCTTACTTTCATGAGACTGTCAGTTCCATCGACTTCAAGGCGGTCTGCTTTGTAGGATAGTCGGTAAGCCTCGGTCATGACAATATTTTTAACGTATGCCATCCAATCACTGTTCCGAAAACTGCAATTTACGGTGATACTATATTACTAGGAACGTCGACATTATTTGGCGGCGCCCGCCACATACTGGGCGCTATACTACCATGCTCACGTCGACCAGTTTCTGAAACCCCGAGTTAGGGTTTATTGGTGGTCACCGGTGTTCCACCTGTCACTCATACTTATCGTTCGCGTCCTCCGGGTGTTCGTCCGCACCACACGTTTTCTGATTGTTATTACTGCTACTATTACTTCTATAGTAAATGTTACATCGCACGTGAAAAAGTTCGCGCTCTAACAATTAGTCAACGCCCTCGCGAGGCCACAGGCCCAATTGACACCTAGCTGAGACCAAAGCATTAGTGCTTTGTGCCAGGGTCATGATTAAATCTCGCATAGATGTTTCGGGGGGGGGGAAGGAAGGCCTTTCAGTTTCAAGTACAAGTCACATGAAGACCGTGAGATTTGACCCAGTAACCAGTTGTGCGCATTTCGGAAACCCGTATAGCGGGAGACTACTAAGAAAAATCAGCCGTGGCGCAAGCGTCAAGAAACCACCTTCATCGGTACTCCATATTCACCTTCGAAGGTATACGAGAATAGTCGAGAGCCTCATTTACTGTTTTGTTTGACATTATCTTGGGCACAGTTCTAGTAACACCAGCCGCGTATGAGGACACGTTTAATGCAGATAGGCAGGTTTTGCACTTTCTCAAGATATGGGTTCGTCCTAGGTCAGATGCTTGATCGGCCATTTGTGCCGGTCATAGACGATCATGCTGTTGCATCTAAATGTCCCCCTCAGTTCATTTGCCGGGGCGGCGTTATTTATGTTAACGCTAGATCTACCGACATGTCAAACTTGTTAAGCTTATTTCGACAAGAGAGTCAGACCTTCGGGTTAGTTAATCTTCGTTGACGGCTCCTCCTAGGTCTCACCAATACAGGTCGGGCTGTCACACCATGAACTAGCGAGGGCCCGGCAGATATGTAGCACACATGAGGCAAAGCTGTTGTCAATCTGGCTACTGCGCCCGATCACATCGCCCCGCACTTGCTACTGATATGCGATGAATGAAGGAGAGATGGGCGAGGCCTGTCCCGTCGTTTGATCTTTATTCTACAAAAGACCTGACGCATCAGTGAGTCTCGGTAATGCTCACAGATTCAGAATTTGAAAAGTTGTAAGCTGATGGGAAAGCCCTGTTCTTCGGAACAATGGTCAGGCTGTGATGGCTATTTAATCTGCCCATGCGGCGTTTTCATCTTTGAGGGTTTGTAGATAACGTCTGGTCCGTGTCAATAGTGTGTACGGCAAACAACAGACGGCAGTCAGTTCGATCGAGGTTTACGGTAATGTCTGCCGTGTGTCCACAGCAAGGTGAGCGCAGAGGAAGCGACTTGCGCGTAAACTAGTTTATAGTGGTAGTGGACTTGCGCTGCGTCCACTGCACTCTCTCCTCACTCAGCTGAGTCCGATGTCAAGACAGGGTCAAGAAGGACGGAGATGGGGTCGTGCGCAGTGGTTGAGAGTTAAACAGGCGGTCTGCGCGGACCACACACACACACCTTGTCAGCGCACAACGAACCAGCGTGTCACATAAAACTCATGGACCGTCTCTAAGGTGAGTGGAAGTACCGTAGAGGCCGCCTTCAGTCTGGCTCCCCTCCCTGCGAGGAGGACTGAGCTACTCCGTTAACAGTCTTTCGAGCCACGACCTCTAATGCACCGTGGTAGCTTAAGAGCGTGTCATTGTTTATAGTGAGGGAGATGGGTCGAGTGCGGTGGAAAAGGAGTCTCCCGAGTCGATCTCACTCCCTTGGCCCAGACCTCAGTCCGCCGTTCACGTCGGTTGACCATCTGATGGGGGGATTTGGCGCAGGGGGCTGGCGCGGTGTGGGCTTGCGCCTAGGCTTCCTGCCACATCTCTGCCGTATGTTACTTAGTATGGGCACGCAGCCTAAGAAGTCTGTACCATACCTGACCTCCCACCGTGTTCGTCTAGTGCTGTTACTCACGTTGACCATTGCAGGGGGCAGAAGTATTTGTAGAAGTACATGTGACAGGTCTTAGAGTGCATATATAACTATCTGCAATCGGCTCAAAATTGTCCTGAGAGTGGAAAATAGTGGGTGTGAGAAAAGAGCGACAGAGCGCTGGGTGTCATCCACCTAACTCTGACAGCCGTGTATGCCTGTTTGCAGGACGCGTTTCTGCTTCCGAAGCGTAAAATGCTCCAAGGGTGCCTGGGGTGCAACATAAGGTATTCCTTATCGTGCTTGAGGCGTCGTTCGACCTTCGCTCGTAATGGCGGATGAAGTTTCAGCTTATTTATCAAGGATAATGGGCAATGATAATAATGCTAGCGAACAAAAATAATAAAATGTGCAACCTCTAACGAGCACTGTTGTGTGGTCCGGCCAAGTGGCTCCAAAAACAAGTCCCTTCAAATCTACCTGTTTTTTTCAGGGACGGCAGAAATATTTCTATAAGACGGTTTGTAGGGCCACATCGCATGACTGTAGTCTACCAACAATTACTGCACTATCTAACTCACCCTAATCAGTTAGTCATTATATCACTCTTAGGTATGAAAGTCGTTGGTATGAAAAAATATTTGAGGAGGACAAAATGATTAAAATTCGACGACAGAATAAACCATAAATAAACTGTAAAGTGGAGCATGCATACATTTCACTTTTCGCGTAATCTTCGCATGCTACAAGCTGCGGTTCCTCCGTAAAACGGGTTAATTAGATGACTAAGCACTAAGCAAACCACTTTCAGCACGTGTCTGTCATAAACTAGTCGAAAACCTTCACAATAACTGTAGCGATGAAAAAATTGCACAAAAACACCTTAGCCTCAACAGCAGAGTAGTGGAGACAGCCCTTGTTTAGCATAAAAATGGGCTGTTAGACCGTCGTTGTATGGCCACTGTCGGTCCTTTTTCTAAAGCCGCATCGAAATGCCATTCATGATCTATTCTGACTGCAGGATGGAACACACGGAGATTCCAGCTTGTCTTGAAGCCTTGTTCCAGAGTTATTGCACCGGGTTCAGATCTCAGGTTGCCTGACCTGGCGTTGGGGTATGGGTGGCTGCGGATGGCAAATAAGCTAGAGGCGGACGTTCCAGTCTCATATTGTTGCGACCGCACTTCTCGATTACAGGTTGCTTGTCGCAATCCGATCGTCTGCAAGGGCTCTGAACCGGAACTACGAGGTAGAACGGAATGCCTGCATATTCCGTCATGAAAACAGGTTAGGTCCGCGAACATAACTTCCACGTGACTTTGAATAATCTCCGCCTTGGCCGACGAGACGTAGACTTCCGGCATAAATGAGAAGGCGTTTGATTCAACTTCTCGATGTCCAATCGATTAGAGTTTCTGGCCTGGGGCGGGTTATGAATGGTCCATGAGTGAAGGCAGGTCAGAAATTACCGCTCCTGTCTCAGGTAACTTTAACGAGAACACTTCACGTTTAGTTCTGTCTCTACGAGTCAGAGTCGATTAAAACAGACCTAGGTTGATCATGCTCGTATGATCTGTATACAAAGGGCTGGGTCGACCAATACATTGCAGTAAGCTGTGCAAGTGTGTAAAATTCAACAAGAGGGGTTTCTTCGTTTTCTGTCTGACCGAGTAAACTAGATCTTATAAACTTTGGCATCTTATTACAAGTACTGGTACAATCCCTGGCTATTGTGCAAGCACCTGGCATATAAAATTCATCAAACAGTACGTTCGAAATTTTGCTTAACTTGGACGTCCGTATCTTCAAACTTGCTTTGAGATTGAGTAACTCAACATAATAGATGAGATCGAGCATTCTAGAAGAGGCGTCGCGTGGCGAACGGGGAGTTGGAATCGGAGAAACGTCCGCCTCTATGTTTTCGAAGTTCCACACTTGTATTTGTCACCTATTACACGGGGCCTATTCAGCCGAATGTGTATGTACGACAGCGGAATGCACCGGAGTAACGGCACATCTAGCACAGCTTTCGCACTCCCCACTTCCAACCAACTATTTGCCCATAGCCCAGCATGCCCAGCACGCCCAACACCAACAACACCGACACCAAAACACCAACGAAACCGACTCTCCAGCTCCCGACATGTCCTGCTTACATGGCCACCGCACATCCACCCCACGCATTGGCCTTGTCGGCCGCTTGCGGATCCATCGCGCGGAGACTGGCGAACCAGTGCTTGGAGCACCAACATAAAACACACATCATCACCTCATCTGCCATCATTGGGCACGCACATCCACCAAGCGTATGGGCCTATTCAGTCACATGCGCATTCATGAAAACCCGCGGTAAAACACCGCCGGTTATACCACACCATCATACTTCTTTACATCAGCATCTACAAAGCACATGAACAGCGCTCATCATCACACACCATAATTCCGCAATTGGAACCTCTCACTTAGGTGGGAAGTGCGTTTATCGGCTCCTTCTCCATGTGGCTCTTCTGCTGCATATGTGAGCCGATCCGGAGACTATCACGGTGCGCGGGGCTCCGTGGCTTGGAAGGCTGCCGACTGATGCTTCAACTCAGTCCACGCAGTCGGCCCAGTTGTGCGTTTGCGTGCTCAGAGGCTGACTGGTGGACTGAGAGTCAGACTTCAGTGGCTCCTTTTAACGGGATCTCTGGTAGCCTCACGCACGCGAGATGCATGCCGCCCGCCCCATGTTGAGTGGAATCCTGGTGCTTGTGTTTGGGGTACAAGATCATTTATGTGGCACGTGCAGACAGGGTCGCTAGAGATGTCAGTCACTGCGCCAGGCGACTGACCGGCTCGGACAGTAACTGAGGCCTGGGAAGGGGAAGGAAGACAGAGTTCGACGACTCAGCGCATTTTCCTCACTATAAACAATCTGACGCGCTTGAAGCTATCGCGGTGCGCTAAAAGCTGTTGCTTGGAAAGTTGCCAGCTGACGGGGTAACTCGGCCCTCGCAGTCGGCCCAGCTTGTGTTTGTGCGGAGTGGCGGACTGGTGAACTGAGTTTCGGGCTGCAATGGATCCTTCCTAATGGGTGACATTCCCACCCAGTGGGATCTGAGCCGGGTGTGGTGGCACGCCTAGTAGTGGCCTTGGCCGCGCCAGTCACCCGCGCTCTCTCCTGCTTTCAGTCTTCCTGAGCCCTGTCTTGATACCGGGCTCATGTGGGGGAGGAGGAGAGAGAAAGCGGTAGATACTGCGCAAGTCCACCATCACTATAGAAGAAATCGCACCCCAGTCAGCTTGCCTGCTCTCATCCTGCTGTGGGGCACACGGTGGACATCGTCGATCACGACAGTCGAACTGTCATATGTCAGTTAACCAAGTGTTTAATTCTTCGACTTTACCAGCTTCCACTCCAGGAAAGTTAACCTTTACAGAGTTTCCCTAGAGCGTTTATTTTGAAAAGGACTTTTCTTTTTCGGTAAACCATTCTAAACGAAGCCAGCGAACGCGATGTAAGCGGGAGGTGCCCTCATTTTGAGTTTAGGACTGTCATACCACAGAATACCAAACGCTATCATCGTCGGATATTCTAAAAACCAGTCCCTCTCCTAAATTATTTTAACTGAGAACGCAAGGATAACAGCTCCTGACTAAAGCAATTATAGACCCAAGACCGAATATTTGTA
>CACRXP010001512.1:40396-53808 GCA_902702965.1 Spirometra erinaceieuropaei | reverse complement strand
GGAGGGCTCGGAACGCACACCTGTATCCCTAACAAACTTCCTGGAAAGACTCCGAGACGCCAAAATAGCCCCCGACGAAATAATGGTGTCCTTCGACGTCGTCTCTTTTTTCACTTCCATCCCTAAAGAATTAGTCACAAAGGTCATAAGTGACCTACTGGAGAGGAGGTACGATGAAGACGAATGACCTCTGAAAAGGAAGCACATAATGGAACTACTGGCCTACTGTTTGAGCACGTACTTTACGTTTAATGGTCAGCTGTACAAGCAAATCCAGGGAACTCCAATGGGATCACCGATATCTGGCTACCTAGCTGAGGTGGTTCTAAAAGAACTAGTAACACGGGTCTTTCAGTCCTACTTGCCAAAATTCTGGATGTGTCACGTAGATGACACCTTGGTCTTCCTACCTCAAGACGTGAAAGAGATCTTCAAAAGGACATTGAAATAAATTTTTCCCCAAATTAAATTCACAATGGAGGATGGAAAGGACGGAGAAATCCCCTTTCTGGATGTCCAGGTGTCGAGACATGAAGACGGAGCCCTCCAGGCTGGTGTCTTTTGAATGGAGACTGATACGGCGAAAATCCTCCATTACAGCATGGGTTATTACATCTAGTGCACATGGAAAAACAGGTATCAAAAGGAGTTTAATTACAAATGGACGAAACTTCTTGGGAAAATACACAACTTATGGCGTAAATTGTGGAGGCTAGAGTTTCCTCTCGTCGCCAGATATACATAGGCAGAATGGCACTTCTGTTAGAAACAAGAGAGAATGGAATTGCTATTTCTGATTTCTTAGTCGTCACCAGCCATCCATGCTTAACTCCGGGGTTCATAAACCACCTCACACACCAGTTTATCGCAAGGACACATAATCAGGGGATATCTCACATCTTTAGGATTAACACCCTGTCTCTCACCATCGGAGTACGGTCTGCAGCCTTCTAAATCGAGCCAAAACCCACTAATTTCGTGAAGCAAGTTATAGAGCAGAAGCAGGTTTTACGGCACGAAGCCTCATTCAACACAGCTGACGCCAAACCTGTCAACATGATTGCAGTAGTGGAATCGGTCATTGATCAGACGGAAGCGGCGGAGGAGACGAAGAACCAACACCAACACCAACCGACACCAAGTGTCGTCCTTCCTTATGACTCACAAGCCGCATGAAACACTCACAAACGTCGAACGCGATTCACTAAGAGAATTCAATGCCGACAAGGACGTCGTCATCGTGCCCGCGGACAAGGAGCGTTCCACCGTCGTACTGGACAGAACAGACTACCTTCAGAAGGCCAAAAACCTGCTGGAGGATCGCCAGTTCTATGTCCCCTGTGAAACGAACCCCGTAAAGACGCTGACACGCGAAATTAATGCGACACTGTTGGCAATAGAGAACTCGGGTGCAATAACACCGACCGATCGACGCATGGCGAGAGCCCAAGAAACGGCCTTGGCCCGATTCTATGGTCTCCCCAAGGTGCACAAGGAGGGCGTTCCTCCCCGGCCCATTGTATCGCTCAAAGGCACTCCAACGTACGGACTGGCAAGATGGCTGTTTCGGTGCCTCAAATTTCTGACCGCTGATTCGGACACCACCGTCTGTTCGTCAACACAATTCCTGGAGAAGCTTAAAGGAGTAAGTCTCTTGCCAAATGAGGTCATAGTATCTTTTGATGTCACGTCCCTTTTTACTTCTGTCCCCCAGGATCTGGCAATCGAGACCGTCGAGATTCTCCTACGAAGCAAATGCAATGAAACGGAAAATCGTCTCGGACATGCCCAAGTCCTTCAGCTCCTAAAGTTCTGTCTCAGGACGTACTTCACGTTTGACGGAACAATCTACGAGCAAGTGAAGGGAACATCAATGGGCTCGCCGATTTCGGGCTTCATCGTCGAGGCGGTCCTACAGCGGTTGGAGTCGCTGGCCTTCCAACACCACAGACCGAAATTCTGGGCTCGGTGTGTGGACGATACCTTCGTCGTTATCGTACGGGATCAGGTGCTAACGTTCAAAGAACGTCTCCACAGCGTCTTCCCGGACATAGAATTCACGATGGAGGAGGAAGAGAATAACCAGCTGGCATTCCTTGATGTCCTCGTCTGTCGCAAAGATTGTGGTGGCCTAAAGACCAAAGTGTTCAGGAAAGCGACGAACACGACGCAAATACTGAACTTCAACAGTAACCACCCAATCAGTCACGAACGAAGTTGCGTAAGAACGCTATTTCGGCGTGTTGAGACGCACTGCAGTGAACCGGAAGACAAGGTTGCCGAATCCCAATATCTTCGACGGGTTTTCAGAGAAAATGGTTACCCGCACAACTTCCTCAACCGGTGTATGCGCAAACGAGACGAGAGACAGAACCGTGCCGACCCCAAATTCTGGCGAGCGATCTCGTACATCAAGAACGTCTCCGAGGCCGTTAGCCGCCTTCTTGCACCACTTAGGGTTGGAGTAGCACACAGACCGGAGGCCACCATGAGGCGTCAGGTGATGAGACCAAAAGACCCACTGCCACGGCAAGAAACATCTGGAGTCGTTTACCGGACCTGGTGAAGTTGCGGACAAAGCAACTACGTCGGAGAAACTGGAAGACTGCTCCGAACGCGAATTGCCGAACACGCGGCAGCGGTACGGAGAAACGACGCCAACTCTCAAGTCGCGGCCCATTCGACGAGACCCGGCCACACATTGAAGTTCGATGAGGCCGAAATTATCGCGAGAGGGGATAATCGCATGAGCCGCGAGTTGCTTGAGTTATGGTTCTCGGGACCTCAGTCTATCAACAAGTGCAACGACATCCCCACTCCATGTTCCGTGCTGAGGCATAGGCTGGCCAAGGTAATTTACCACTCGGGGACCGCGCAAGCCGGTGAGCCAGATGACCGAGCAATCATCACGCCAGCATCTCACACGGGTGATGACATTTCGGCGATTAACAATCATGCCGGCCATCAAGCAATTAGCGCACCAGCGGGCAACGATACTTCATGAAGGGGTGCGTGGTTAATTGCTATAGGTATGCGGTAGCATAGCGACTGGATCCTATAAATACTGCAATTTCCTGTGCACGAGTCACCCTTTTCTGCCACTGTCTCTGATGATGGACACAAGTGAGAATCCGAAACGTCAGGCGAATAAAGTCCCTGTTCCAGCGATCGCTTCTTCTTCTGATCAACTAGTTCCTGGAACTCGCATCTTCGCTTGTATCGGCAGAAATGAAATACTTCTGCAAAGTATTTTCCAAAAATGGGTGCCCGGTGCTTTGTACATTAGTGTGTGACACATCAGAAATTCCAAGAGAAAGGAATTTCCAATGCTAAGGCCGCTCCAGCACCAAAACCAATCATCTGGCGAACTATCTCATGCGTGAAAAATGTATCTGAGTCAGTTAAAAGGCAGCTAAGAAATATCAGACATGCATAACACAACAGCCGGCAACTATCTTACGCACACAACTTGTACACCATAAGGACAGGGTTGGCTACCTCAGTAGAGAAATTTTTGCCTATAAAATACCACGTACTAGCTATAATGCTGCCTACCGTGGCCAAACTGGGAAATCTGTCACGAGCCGTATACGCAAACGCCGGTTAACGGTGAAGAGACGCGACTATCTATCCCAGGCGGCCGTGCACACAATGGACACAAATTTGTGCGTTACAATGCCAATCAGGAGAGGTCTTGAATTTTTGGAACACATCCACTCAGATGAGGCAGGCATTGATTAGGATCTCATATACGAAATCATTAAGGACAAATTTAAACTAGCCTAACAAATCTTGAAGAACTGACAAGGCGCGATTAACATGTATTGGCACAGACATTGGCCAATCGTAGGACCCATAGTTAGACACAGGTAGGAAGTTAATTGTTCTTGCATAGCCATAGATTGACGACGAGCTGGAAGACTAGCCTCGAAAATTTACACAATAAACGATATAGTTTCCCAGATAATTTCATCTTCCTAATTAAATTTCTATGAATGCTTGTTTTGTTAATTTAGTTCATGCATGGATAAACGTATTGGAAGGCAGGCATCACAATAGACATTAATTTACAGGCAAGTGCGCTCTTTGAAGAAATTGGAAACTTAATTAGGTAAATTTTCGACGCTGGTTCCCGCAGTTATCATCACACTTGATTAAATGTGCAAAAATAGTAAACATTTTAAACGTGCTTAAGAAATCGATATTCATCCAGTGGTTGCGCTGGTAGGCGGCAGCCGTGTGCCGCAGTCTGTGTTGTTTGGTTCTCGTCTCTTCCATTTTTCCTTGAGATTTTTGTGCACGGCGTATGACCCACCATGGTGATTGACGCATGACTCACCGGAGTGCATAGCTTCAAGAAACTCTCGGCCTTTTTAAGATGGGCAAACTCCGACGATGCGAGTTTTGTCCCAGGTGAAAGTGTGCTTTATATCGAGGGCATGCAGAGCCATTGGAGACAGATGGTCTCGCTTCCTTCCTGCCAGTTGGCGTTCGCGGATTTGTTTAGAGGCAAATTTTCCCGTTTGGCCACAATATGCAGCATCACTGGCATGCATGGGATCCTGCCGCCGACTTCCTTCTTTTCAAGTTAAATATAAGCTGAGTACCTAAAGTAGTCGTCGGTTTGTACAGCACTTTTATTTGGTGTTTTTTCAGGCGTCCTTCAACGAGTTCAGGCACATTCCTGATATACGATAGGATTCGCTAGGTATTTACTTTGGGCGCTGGATTGGAACGATCTGGTTTCTTTTCTCCTAACTCTTACTATTTCATGCATCGACGTACGATATCTGTAGGGTAATCACTCGGGGAAAAATAATTGAAACGGGTAGTTTAGCTCAACTCGGTAGTTTTTCTCGTTAGGGCAATGTGATTTTGCCCGATGTAGAAGACTGTTGGCCGTAATAGTAGTGAAAATGCGATTCTCATGTGGCATATCAGATAAAGAAGAGGCGTTTACGGGGAGGGGTTTATCGGATGCAGCCACACAGGCGGCATTGGCGGGTCACACACTAAACAAACTGCGCCATGTAAGGGGAGCTGTGCACAGGACTTCCCAGTCTCTGAAGATGGGTAGACGAACTAACTACCCGAAACTTCGGACTTCCAATAAACCCCTCACGATTAACGCCTGCCTGTGAGCGATTGGGCTGTTGCTCTCATGGTGTAGAAATACATCCGTAGGTTTTTTGCGGTAAACAGGCGTGTATAGTCTTCCGTCAGCCTTTCTTTTTACGAGAATGTCCAGAAATGGGGGTGCAGTGTCAAATTTTTTCCCGATTGTGAATTTAATTCCCTGAATGATTGAGTTGAAGGTGTTGTGGAACGCCTCCGGCTAATCCCTTTTAACGACAGCAAATGTTTGCCTACATATCGTACCCACAACTTAGGGTTAAATACTGGAAGGGCCGTAGATTCTAGTTTTTGCACTGTCACTTCAGCAAGAAAGCCAGGTGTACGTGATTCCATTGGAGCTCCTTTTACTTGTGGTCGACCGAAAAATAGGTTTCTAAGCAAAGGATTCTGAAGTAAATAAGGCAGCTGCCTGAACATCCGTGTCGTAGGACTTTGGCAATTCATATGTGAATTGCCTTGCTAAGCCTAGTGGTATGGGTGTAAATAAAGAAACAGCCTCAAAGGGACCATTATCTCATCAGCGGAAATTGTGATTCGTCTGAAATCCTCTAGAAACTTTTTACAGTTCTGAGTGGAAGTTTTATAATATCCCGTAAGTGGGTGGAGATGGTGGAATGGCTACTTATAAATTTCGGAATTGGATGCACTGATTAATGATACAGTAGATGTGCTAACTCATGAAATGTCAACCGAAATTTCGAAATGCGTTCTCGTTTCGAAAAGATAAATTAAGTAGTGTTGTAAAACTAATCATTATGCAGCATAAATATATAACGATCCCGTTACCTCAGGGTGTCGGCTTTCGAAAGAACTTATTTTTGGCCGCATGCAAGATCTACACTCTGCAAAAAATGACTACGTAAGTGGCATGCAATTTTCTGATTGATTTTCGATGCCCTTGAAAATTCAATTATATTTCATGGAAAACATGCATAAAAGTATTCATTCTTTTACTTATTCGGTAGAAAATCACGTCTTCTTCCAATTTCATACTCAAAAGAGGATTATAATTTGTTTTAAAAAACTTTTCTAATTCCCGCATAATTTTGAACCCGACCTGCTGTTACACTTGCATTCAGGGTTTCAAAACTACAAGCTGTATATTTTCCGTGTACGAAAAACCATGCATTTCTCTATGGTGTTAAGAGGAGACCATATGAGGTTCATAAAATTAAGCAGTGGATTTGAGCAATATTGTTAACTTTACAAGCCACATTCGTAAATGCAGATACATGACGTTTCATGAACGGCCATTTAACGGAATTAAAAAGTCTCACAATTAGAAACTTTTTTAAAAACGAATTATGCTTTTTGTTTAAATATGAAACTGATTTTCTACCGAATAATTAAAAGAGTGAATATTTTTATGCATGTTTTCCATGAAATATAATTGAATTTTCCAGGGCATCGAAAATCAATCAGAAAATTGCATGCCACTTACGTAGTCATTTTTTGTAGAGTATAGATCTTGCATGCAGCCAAAAATACGTTCTTTCGAAAGCCGACACCCTGAGGTAACGGGATCGTTATAGATTTATGCTGCATAATGATTAGTTTTACAACACTACTTAATTTATCTTTTCGAAACGAGAACGCATTTCGAAATTTCGGTTGACATTTCATGAGTTAGCACATCTACTGTATTATCGACTGCAGTGGTACTTCAGGTTTGTGCACTTTTCGCAGTCAGTTAATCTTGCATCTAAGGCAGGAAGTAGAATTCCTGCGATCTTTTATCTTCATTAAAGCCGAGACTTTTGGTGTTCTCCAGCGTCTGAAGAAATTTTTTACAAAGTTGACCGAGTATCCATTGGACTGGAATAGCCAATATAAGTAAACTAGTTCTTTCTTAAATAAGTCATCTTTGATGCAGTAACGGAAGTCCCCACAGGAAGGAGTCTGGACACAACGATGTTCTGACTTCAGTAGTCATCGTCCGCATACGCACAGGAATCGTGTCAGAAGAGAGGGAAAGGGAGGGTGACGGAATGTTCTCAACCTTAGTGCCTCTTTTCGAGGGCCAGCGTCGAGAGTTTGACAGTCTTTGTCCGTACCCTCTTTGACTTTAGCTGTCGTCCCAGACTGCCAACCTTGTTTACACTATCATGACTGTCTGATTTCTCGTCTGCCGGATTAGTGCATAATACGACCGTAGTATTAACTGCGCCTTCGTCGTATTCGTGTTGTGGGGCAGCAACGTGCGTGTCCTCCATGGACTCGCTCATGCTTGGATCTATGTTTGGCCCAGGCTAGCGTTTGCTCTTTTGTTCACTGAGCTGCGTCCGGAAAGTTTGATAGGTTACGGAAATCTCCAAATAACGGCCGATGGAGGCGGCACCCGTGTGATAGTCTGTAGTCGTCTGCCGGTCTATGGAATGAAGGTACAATTAAACCGACAGATGGCGTTCGCAGTTTTGCACTGTCAACGGTTTGCTCTAGGTCTCATGAACAGATGTCAAATTGTTGACTCCGGCCGGCGGGCGATACCGGTTGCCCGCAGCCTTACGAGACGGGTGACCATTCCTTAGAGACGTCATCAATTTATGGATGCGCTGGCTATATTCTGGCCTTTGTAATCAATCAGAATCTGATGCACGTGCATCGGCGAAAACACCAAATTACTGACGATTGACCTTCACCCAAATGATAGCACAAAATAACTGTTGAAGTAATATAATTTTGCATCGAATTCGTAATTTTTTGAAGAAAAGTGGCAATTCCAAATACGTGAAAGTTTGTGTCCGTTGAGCTAACCGTACTTGTTGGGGAAAATGAGGCCCGTCTATACAAATAACTAGAGGACTCAAATAACACGTTTAATACGCTTTTTATGGTTTCCATTTTGATATTTCAGAAGAAATAATTTACCATGCTATATGGCAGCTGGCCGGTCGCGTGTGTGTTCTAAAAGGGTTACGAGAGAATTATTTGTGATTACTCGATTTTTGCACTTATAGAGATGAGTTCAACTAAGACAAAGCGCGCTTTTTCTTGATTTCCTTGAGAAAGACGCCCCAAGAATGCGAGTTTCGCCAGGTTATATGCTTAGAGAATGATCGGATGATAGAAAATTGGAATAGAACTATCAGACGCAATTCTAAATATACCATTTTCTGTGTATCAGAAGACCTTTTCTTCCATAAAATTGCCGTGTATCTTTTGGTGGTGGTAGACTACGCTGGGTTACAGTACCTTAAAAGTGCCAGCGACATCTCTACGATTTTAAGTCGACTGTTTGAGAAGATAGGTTTCGTAATTTGTGCTCATCAAAACCTTCGCCGTATATACTTGAAAGTATTTACCGAAGTAGCGAGTTCGCTGTCGTTCGTTTCTATGCAAATGGCCGTTGGGTTCATACTTCCAGACTCACCCAAACTTGAAGCTTCATCGCCGAAAAAATGAGCGTTCACAGCGGTCTGTCATTAAAATGTTCTTGATTGATGTGGAACCTTTTATGATAAGTTACTTCCTTAGAAAGTGCCTCACCTGGGTATTTCGCTTACACAAGTTCCTAAACTTGCCTTTTTGCCAAAGTAAAGCCTACCACATTTATGGAAATATTTGAAGGAATACCGCAAGACAAGGGAGGCTGAGATGCCTTTTCGGGCTTATCAGCCGTCGTCACTCAGCCATACCCAACCCCAGGCTTGCAGGATCTGGGATTCGAACTCGGATTCGTTGATCGTTGGAAGTTGTTAAGTCCAACGCTCCATCCTTGAATCACAGACCCCCTTGTTTTGTCGGTTACGATCGAAAAATTTACTATCCCCAAAAGCGTTTTCGGAGAAGGCATACAGACAGAGACAAGAGGCCTACGATGGTAATTTTTGGTCAGTTAATTTCACCCCGTAATAGTGGATGTTCTAGGTCGTAACTAACAAGACGACGATCTATGGCTCAATGGTAGAACGGTAGACTTCACATCCAGTGACCAATGGACAAGGTGCAGATCCCAGCTTCTGCAACCAAAGGGTTAAATGTGTTTCGTTGGCGAAGGCCTGTAAACCAAAACGGCTATCCCCCTCTCCCTGAATATAGTACTTTTTGTTGGACGACTGCCTTCAAGGGTCCTAAATTGGGCCCCAATTCGCAATGGTACGAGGACGTCCCGTCACCTAATCGGCGAATTCCCTTCATATGCAGGCAAGGGGCAGTCTAGTCATTCATACGATGACAGCCCAGTACAACGGACTACAAATTTTCAAGACCACCGCACATGCAACTAACTTGTCAAGTGCACGCACTGGAATCCTTCAACATGCGGAATGCTAAATTTCCAAAATCGACATGCGCAATATGCCAGTCGTTCGGATTAGCGTTTCCTACGGACCTGAGTAGTTCTAGAAAGATACAGTCCACAACATTACTTCGCAAGAGTGACTATGCCGTGCCGTCGTGTCATTGCTCTCTGTACACAGAGTTGTGCAGACGATAGCTTACCGGTCGAGGGGACGACAAAAAATACCGCTGTCACGGAAGCTGAGCTATAAACCCCTGCGTAAGTCACCGTCCCTGCTCCCACAATGCAGTCTGTGGGGCACACGGTGGTCATCGTCGAAATCGACGGACGAACTGTTGTGTGTGTGTGTGTAGAGTACAGGTGGGTCCGCATCTCCTGGCACTTCTCCTGAAGTTGGCGGGTGGCGAAGATCATATCCGTGGTCCCACGATGACGACGGAAGCCGCATTGGCTTTCCGGCAGAAGGCCCTGTTCCAGATGGTTGTTGAGGCGGTTGAGCAGGATGCGAGCGAAGATCTTCCCGGCGATGTTCAGTAGGGAGATGCCGCGGTGGTTGTCGCAGACTTGGCGATTCCCTTTGCGCTTGTATAGGTGCAAGATAGTTGCGTCCTTGAAATCTTGCGGGACTTCACCTTGACGCCACATCTCTTGGAAGAGCGCAGTTGCGGACCTCCGTGCTTGTAGACTTCAGCAGGGATTGCGTCCGATCCGGGTGCTTTCCCGCTGGAGAGTTGCTGCACGGCCCTGATCGTTACCTGGAGAGATGGCGGGAGGTCGAGGTCCGCGTTGGTCTCCACTTGCGGCAAGCGGGCGATGGCGGCGTCGGAGATGACGGAAGGGCGGTTGAGGACGCCCTGGAAATGCTCGGCCCATCGCTGTAGGATTTGCGTCTTCTCAGTCAGGCGAGTGCTACGTCGGCGCTGAGGAGAGGAGCAGTGCCCTTCGTCGGCGGACCGTAGACAGCTTTGATCGCGGAGAAGAAGTTCCTCCATTCGGTGCGGTCCGTGTAGCCTTGGATCTCCTCAGCTTTGCGAGCAGTCCAGGCGTCCTGCATCTCGCGCAGTCGTTGCTGAAGCTGTCGGCGACTGCGGTAGAAGGCAGCTTTATTGTCCTCAGTGGGGTGATCTACGTAGGCTTTGTGTAGGCGGTTCTCTTCAGCAAGCAGATTTCTGATGGCGGCGTCGTTGTCGTCGAACCAGTCCTGGTGTTGGCGGGGAGCGCGACCGAGGACGGCGAGCGCCGTCGACTGGACCGTGTCTCGCAGTTGACACCAGCGGTTCTCCACGGAGGCGTTCTCGGCAGCGGCGGCGGCAGCGATAGGAAGGTTGTCTAGCCGTTGAGCTAGCTCATTGCTGAAATGGAGACGGTGAGCAGGCAAAGACCTGACGAAAGCCTTCGACACGGTGAATCGTGAAGGACTGTGGAAGATCATGCAGAAATTCGGCTGTCCGGAGCGATTCACTCAGATGGTGCGTCAGCTGCACGACGGTATGATGGCGCGAGTCACGGACAACGGAGCTGTCTCAGAGGCATTCGCAGTGACCAACGGAGTGAAGCAGGGCTGTGTGCTGGCGCCTACCCTCTTCAGTCTCATGTTCTCTGCCATGCTGATGGACGCCTACCGCGACGAACGCCCCGGGATCCGCATCGCCTACAGGACGGACGGTCGTCTCCTGCATCAACGGCGCATGAACTTCCAATCGCGTGTATCCACAACCACCGTGCACGAACTCCTCTTCGCCGACGACTGCGCCCTGAACACCAACTCGGAAGCGGAGATGCAACGGAGCATGGACCTATTCTCCGCCGCCTGCGAGAACTTCGGTCTGGTCATCAACACGCAGAAGACGGTGGTGATGCACCAACCGCCGCCCAACTCAGCCGCAGCCCCCAACGCGCCGCCGCAAATCAACGTGAACGGAAATCAACTGCAAGTGGTAGAGAACTTCCCGTACCTGGGCAGCACGCTCTCCCGCAACACCAAGATCGACGACGAAGTCGCCAACAGGATCTCGAAAGCCAGTCAAGCCTTCGGTCGCCTCCAAAGCACAGTTTGGAATCGTCATGGTCTCCAACTGAGCACAAAGCTGAAGATCTACAAGGCCGTCATCCTGCCGACGCTACTGTACGGAGCAGAGACATGGACGATGTACACGAGACAGGCACGTCGACTAAACCACTTCCACCTCAGCTGTCTCCGCCGCATCCTGAGGCTGAACTGGCAGGATCGAATCCCCGACACGGAAGTACTGGAACGAACGGGAATCCTCAGCATCTACGCCATACTAAAACAAATGCAGCTGCGCTGGAGCGGCCACCTGGTGCGCATGGACGACGAGCGACTACCCAAATGACTCTTCTACGGAGACGTCGCGACGGGTTCTCGTCGTCAAGGAGGCCAAATTCGCCGTTACAAGGATACCTTGAAGTCCTCCCTGAAGCGCCTACAAATCAACCCGACCAACTGGGAAGAGCTCGCTCGCGATCGCCCGACATGGAGGAGAACAGTGAAGACGGGCGCTGCTATCTATGAAGCCAACCGAATCGCCGCCGCCAAACCGAAACGCGAAGCCCGCAAATCACAACTTCGCCCAGTCCGCAACGCCGCCGCACAACCTCCACCTACGTGTCCTCGATGTAAACGGACATTCCGGGCACGAATCGGACATGTTAGACATCTCCGAACCAACTGCACCTCTCGACCTGCTCCAGCCATCGTTCCCCCGCCCGCCTCTTCCTCGTCCTCTATTCCGCCAACTAACACTGACACTCCTTCTGCACCACCACTTCCATCCTCCTCCTTCTCCTCCACTGCCCCAGCGGCGGCCGTTCAGACTGCTGTCTCACACATCACCAACCCCGACACAATAACCGCCACCACCCCCACCTCTCCCGATTCCAGTGATGAGGATCAGGACTACACCTGCCCTCACTGCGACCGCACCTTCACCTCTCGCATCGGCCTGGTGGTTCTCTTGCGAATCCATCGCACAGAGACTGGCGAACCAGTGCCTGGAGCACCAACCTACACCCACCGCACTCGCCTCCACTGCCCACACTGCCCTCGCACCTTCACGCATCGCATGGGTCCATTCGGCCACATGCGCATCCACGAGAGCGGAATTGACCACAATTCCGATACAGCCACGACATCCAACACATCCACCACGCCCATACCCAACCTCGCTCCACCGTCACACGCGCCGACCACCACCACCGCTACCACCACCACCGCCACCACTGCTTCCTCTACAGATGACACCGACACCGCCAAACTCTCATGCCCACATTGTCCACGCAACTTCACCTCACGCATCGGCCTGGTGGTTCTCTTGCGAATCCATCGCACAGAGACTGGCGAACCAGTGCCTGGAGCACCAACCTACACCCACCGCACTCGCCTCCACTGCCCACACTGCCCTCGCACCTTCGCGCATCGCATGGGTCTATTCGGCCACATGCGCATCCACGATGAACTACGGTAGACAACCGCCGGTCACACCACACATTCCCTCACCCCCTACCTCCTAACACCATCACCCCACCAGACATCAACCCTCACACACCTCATGCACTCAACTGCCGCCTCCCACACAAGTGGGAAGTGTGCATCTCGACTCGGTCCCCATGCGGTTTCGGCTGCACGGGTGACTTGTGTCCAAGACTATCCCGACACGTCAAGTGTCGTGGATAGGAAGGTTGCTGATTGAGGCCCGCTCTCGGTTCACGCAGTTCGTCACGTTGTGTGTGTGTGTGTGTGTGTTGTGAGGAGTGGCGGACTGGTGGGCTGGGGACGGGCTGCAACAGCACCTTCCACGGCACTCTCACGCAAGTGAGAGACACGCCGTTGAACCCCCGTTGTGTGAAATCCTAGTGTTTGTGTGTATGGGAGGACAGGTCGTGCTGTGGCGCGCGCAGGCATGGTCAGTCGACCATGTCAGCCACCGCGCCCATTCCCCACTCCAGTCTACTGACCGGCTCGGACAGTGGCTGGGGGGTGGGAATGGGAAGGGAGAGTGAGGTCGACGACTCAGCG
>CACRXP010001511.1:24477-45064 GCA_902702965.1 Spirometra erinaceieuropaei | reverse complement strand
ATGGCTGGCTGACGACGGCTGATAGACTAGAAATAGCCAAGTATGTCTTTGGTGTTTTTGTCGGTATTGCTTCTTGCATTTAGGGACATAGAGAAGAATAGTTAAGAGTAGTGCTCACACTGGGACATTCGACGTACTTCCACTCACTTCATGGGCCTATTTGGTCCCAAGTGCCTCCACGAAAACCTGTGGTAAATCTCCGCAGACACGACCACATCGCCACACATTCTCCCATCAACACATGTGTCACGAATACATCCCTCTCAAATCCCACATCCCTGGCACTTCTCAAGTAAGTGCCAAGTGTGTCTTTCGGCTCCTCTCTCCGTGTGCCCCTGTCGCAGCATGTGAAATCAGTGTTCTAGCCTCCCTTTGTAAAATCCTGGGGTATGCGCTTGGGCAGGGGGGGGGGAGGGGGGCAAGTCGTCCACGCGGCCCGTGCAGACGGGCCTGTCATGACAGGCTTTCAATAAAAAGAAGCAACAAGAACACAGAAGGGGATATATGAAAGCCTTACGTGTAAGCCGTGCGCGTGGCGCCACAAGACTGCGTCGATTCCCCGTACCCGACACCTTACCGGCTCGGATAGTGGCTGTGGTCTGGAATGAGAATAGTGAGTGAGGTCGACGCCTCAGCGCATTTTCCTCCTCACTATAAACAATCTGACCTGCCTGAAGCTATCTCAGTGAGTTAAAAGCCGTGGCTTGAAAGGTTGCTAACTTACAGGAATAACTCGGACCTCGCAGTTGGCTGAAAGTGTTGAATGTTATTTTCAAAATAAAGCATTCCTCTCTCTCTCTCTCAAATGTGTATTCGTGTGGATTGCGGACTGAGAGTCAGACTGCAATGTCTCTCTCTCTTAATGTGGCTTCTATGAAACGCTCACTCAGTGAGATCAGATTCGGATGTGGCAGCATGCCCGGCGGCGGCTCTGGTCACGCCTGCAACCTGCGCTCTGTCCCACATCTGATCTTCTTGACACCAGGTCCAGGTGGAAAAGAAAGCGAGAGTGCGGTAGATGCCTCGAAGGCCTACTATGACTATATACTAATTCACGAAAGTCACCCTCATGGTAGGCGTCGTCGAAATCGACAGTCAAGCTGTCACCAGACCTGTGGTGGTTGGTGTGGTTTGAGGTGAAGTTTGACAAAAGGAGTTCTGTCGAATCGAGAGGCAGTTTTTATGAATGTAGCCTTACTGTCAAGGTAAACGTCTAAAGTTCACGCAGAGACGACATTTTCGGCAGAAAATCTAGTTTATATAAGTCCACAGTTCGGCGGCATTTAATGCTTTCAAGTGACTGGATTAACTGAGCGTAAAGAATGTGCCCTTTGGTAGAGGGGCGCTAACCGATCGTTTCTACGGAACTCATTTGTCACATTGTGCTTTAGGGTCCCCTCTCGAGCCCAACCAGCAGCCGCACAGCGGCGCATGATACTGGCAGGTCAGCATTACCCACAAAGGTATCTGAAGTGGCTACTTCTGGCTTATCAGACGTCGTAAGCCAGTCATACCCAACCCCGAATCGTGGAACACCTGGGACTCGATCCAGCGACCTGTCGGTTAGATATCCAACGCCTTTAACTATTGAGGCACGAGAACGTGGTTCTGTCGGTCACGATCGGGAATATATGTAATGGTTGGGGGGCGCTCTCCGATCGTTTACATGAAACTCTAGGAGACACAAACAGGCCCTTTGGAATTACTGGAAAAAACAAGTACAGGTCAGTAGAACTATCCGCCGACAAGAGCGAATTTCCGGATTAACTTTATGTATGCAAACGAGTGACGATCTGTTTCAATGGTTGCCAGCGCGTCTAACCCCTCACGCCGTCTTTCAGATGGCCTAACACCCCCTGTCTATCGACTGCTGGCGCCGCGCGGCCAGGTATAGCGACGGTTTGACGCCTATCAGTGCTCTGTCTTTTCTCCATTGGTTGTGTGCGGACAAAGCCCAAGTGCATCCATGCACAACGCATCGGGTCTAAGAAACTCAACGGCTGACAATCGGATCGTGAGAACAGTTGCCGCCACTGCCTGCCGAATCGCCTGTAGTGTTTGATCAGCCTCTTCTTTCCCCCTGATTTTTGAATTGGCAAATCACCTTGTCGAGGCATTATCTCACGACTGCTGAGGTGAAACGTCCTACAAGGCCGATTTCGGGGAGGACAGTTTTTCAGAATGGTTAGTAAGCCACAAACGGATGACTGGAATCCTTGTCACGATTTCAACGTCATCCTTCTTGATCCGTAGCTTATACTTTATCTTCAGGATTTTACCGGAGTTCTCATTGGCAAGATCCTTTTCTCGAAGAATGAGTGACATGTCCGGGGTCCTTAACCAAGTTCCACTTGTCCCTGAGGTCTTGCTAACAAGGGGTGTGACGAGTGAGTTTGGCTTGTTTGAGTTCTTTTACATGCCTTTTGGTCTCCGCAATTCACCGCAGACTTTTTAACTCTTCGTTGATCGTGACCTGCGCGGTCTCTCTCTTATTTATATTTATATGGAGGATTTTTAATCACAAGCCGGGATGCCCAGAAACATCACCAGCACCTTACCCTTATTTTAGACTGTGTGGCATAGATCTGCATTCGGCTAACTTTGTCTTGGGAAGTAATTCCTGTCGACTGCCTATAAGGCCGTTCGTGACTTTCCGCCCCAGAGCGTCGGCTGTAACGCCTTGTGGGTATGGGGAACGTCCACCGCCGGTTCCTCTCGAATAGTACGTACAGCGCTCTAACGCTCAGAAGTCCCCTATGGGATCCCAATGGTTCGTTCGTGGTTTCCGCAGATGTCCTCGCTGCCTGTGAAGGTTTCCCTGGCCGACGCCACCCTCCTGTCTTGCTTTCATGCTGACGCATCAACCGCCCTCGTGGAAGATGCTTACAATGTGGCTTTAGCGCTGTCTTCCAACATAACCCTGCAGATCTTAACCTCACTCTATCTTTCTTCTGAGGGAAACTATCCAAGACCGAAACTCGCTGCAACACATTCTGACGTGCTGTTTTTCTTGCGATAGAGCGCATTCGGCAGTTCATCGAAGCCCTAGACTCCACAATCTTCACCGACTAAAATTCACACACACATTCGTTTTGCATCCTCTGATCGATAAACTGAACCCTCAGAAGATTCACCACCTGAACTATGTATATCAGTTCACCACAGGTGTCGGCCATGTCGACAGATCAGGGGGTGAGGTAGCTGACTCATTTTCCAGGCTCACCATCACCCATTTTCAACCTTCTTCCGGGATTGGCTTGACTGACATCATGTTTGATCCCTCGTGAAACGGGCATCTCTGCACTCCAGCTTTACGAATTCCTTCTGATTACTGGCGATGGTGCCACCATCCGCCACTTCTCCACTTCCTCTTACCGTCCCCTTGCACCGCCAAAGCTTTGTCGCAAGGCCTTTTCTTCTCTACACAACCTATCTCACCGTGGGAGTGGATTCATTGACAAGCTGGCCTCTGACCGTTTCGTCTAGCCTGGGAAACACAAGGTCCGGCGACACAACAGGGTCCCCATCTGCACCTTTTCCCAGTCCGCCACAAAGTTCAGCCATGCCCGCCTAAACTACCTTATCTCCTGCGTGAAACAATGCGTCCGCTGTCAGGGAGATGCCCGTCTGCCCGATGCCGAGGCTCCAACGGTAGTCAAGCTGTTTCTCAGTCGTTGGATTAGAAATTTTGGTGTCCCATCTACCACCACGACTGACGGCGGAGCGTAGTTCGAATCTCATTTTCTTCAGTTTCTCATCTCCTTTCTAGACTTTACGCGGATCCGGACGAAGGCTTGCCACCCGGCTGCCAACGGGATGGTCGAACGGCCTCGCTGCCAGCTGAAGACCTTCCTACACGTCATAGAAGGTCGGGGAATTGGATTGGCCGCCCTGTCCTGGTTCTGTTGACATCCGCTCGGCACCGGAGCCGGACATTGCCTGTTCCACTGACAAACTTGTATTTCGTGCGACCGCACGACTTTCCGGCGCGTTACTCCACCACACTCTCAGGGTTGGGGACGAAGATAGAACCAACCTCCTGCAGCGTCTCCGCTAGTCTGTGCGAACACTCTTCGCAGCTTCATGGTGGTCAACCGTCATCGCGTCCTCTATTGAAAGAAATTTTTTGATACGTTGCCACGTTCTCCTCCCCCCGCTGCGGTCAAGTCCGCCGGCTTCTGGAGCGACCCCACGACGGGTTTTTCGGGCTTTCTCTCGGTATGTGAAGACGTTCCGCATACAGTACGATACTTCGTGTCTCCGTGCCTGCTGCCTCCAACTGCAATTTCATCCTCCCCACACCAAGTCTTTCATTGGTGCTCGCATCCAAGTCTCTCCTCCTGTTCTTCCCACTTTATTGTCGCCCGCGGTGGACGCCGAGTTCACTTTCCCGACCGTCTGATTAGTCACGTATTTCAGACATGGGCATCGCCTCCCCCTTCCACCGACGTCGTTTCACATGACCTTTGCGTTTAAAGCGAGAGGGACACGGTTGGGACTATATCCTTGAAGTTCTTTTCTGTTCCGATCCGCACTCGAATGACCTAAAATCAGGTTACGAGCTGCTGGAGATCTGGTGTGCGATTGTGGTACCTTTGCCACATCTTTGACTTACTCTTATGTTTGAAGCTTGGGCGGGTCTACTGATCATTAGGCTTGGCAGGGAACAATGACTGGACGCAGGCCTCAACTTGGGCGAAGGTTTTCTAACTTTGGACCCCCCAAACAGGCAAGTGTGGTTCAGGCCCTTGGTCATATCCTAAATCTTCAAAGAACGAGTCGATTTCAACTGTCTCCACGTTTTTATCGCGCTATCCCCCCCCCTCCTCTCTTATGGGACAAAATACTTGTTTCGGACTAGTGTATGCTTTACGAAGTGGATGAAATCATCGTGAAATACCCTTGCGAGATCCACCCGACGCTAAATGTTTGAATCAGACTGTTGAACGGGATTTCACTTGCAGCTTCTCCGTTGACAGCTTGCCGGATAAATGCGTTCCCACCAAATTTTTCACCACAGTAGTAATCAAACACCACACTTACCGGCACACGCATATACTCCTCTTGACTACACAAACGGAGGCAGTGGCTATACGGCTAGCCAATCCAGTGCTAGGTTGTCAGAAGAAGTTGACACAGGGGCTCTATCTTCCGTGTCCAACGCCGACCCCAGATGATGACTGCACGTCGCCCCAACCTCCTGATGACAGTGGTGTGAGCTCGGTGTACCCGACTTACAATCATCATTCACAGCCTATGTCACCCCTCCCCCTCGCTCCTTGACCCAATGACCATAACACGCCGACCACGCCATAACACGGCTCGCTATGCGGGTGGCGTGGGAACGATGAGTGTTAATAGCCCCATGAATCCCTTATAAGCCCTGTGAAGTTCGTATATTTTCAGCTTCTATGCAACAGTTTTGGCCTGACGACGAGTTACCGAAAGCAAATGTTTGCCAAATTGACTTTTTAAACGGAGAATAAACTAGCAAGCGTAAGTTCTGAACCGTCGGTCTTTAAAAAAACCAGTGTCCACCAGCAGAGTGTATTCACAGAAATTTCTGGCAAGTAGTCATTCATTACAAAGAGCATATAAGTTCAAGGTATTTATAAAGCAAACGTTCCCTCCCCCCGCAGCCAGCGTAGAAACACTCCGAGCACCTGCAGGCGTATCTTCTTCCGCATGATTTATGTAGGATCGCCTTGTCGTAAATCAACATGCGGGGTGATGGTTGGTTGGAGAAGGTAAAATGAGAAAGATCGACATTAGCTTGGTGATTGGAGGGCTAGGTTGAATACATGACGACGAAATAGATTGCATATCAACTGCCTGCACTGAAGGTTAGCTCTGACGATCAGAGGGAATCAAACGCGTAAGATTAACTTGGGATGAAAAAAGAGAGGGAGATGTAGTACCGGAAATTAAAACTTACGTCTGCCTTTCAAACGGAAACCGAAACCTAAAGTAAAAAAAATTGATTCTAAACAGCTGGAACACGGGCCACGCAGAATGTATAACGATTTGTTTATTCATGCATCAGAGAAATAATTATTCTAGGCGAGACGATTTGTCCATAACTGGCCAAACCGAAGAATTACATCGGACTACCGTGTGCTGCGATTTAAAACAAAGTCGAAATATCAGCGTGGTCGACATATGCAAGTGAGAGGAGTACTTGATTGGTCTACCTTCATCCACACATTTCCTAGTTGCGTTCTCACATTCCTCCAGCGTGAGGAAATTGTTTGCATTTCCGCCGCATCCGCTGTATAAGTATGTCTTGCAAGTGCCCAGCTGAGAATCATATCCGTACCTCTCGTCGTAATCTTCGCAATTTCCCATCTCGAAGGTCATGTGACAAATGTCCGAACCAACTGAAATAGAACAGTTTAAGTCAGATAAGGAGACAATGGCATAAAAGGCCACGAAAGTGATGTTAAGAGATTCATGTATGCGACTACAGTGGATCGGGGGAAATATCTCATTTGAGCGATCTGCGTCACGAGAAGGCATATGGCTTGGCAAGGTAATCGATCGATCCTCACATTAGTTCGGAAGGAAGTGCGCGGTCAACGGCAACTGGGTGCGCATGTGCTTTGCTCCGCTGCAATCGCTAAACGGTCTCAACCGTTAATTTGCTATCAAGTGACTGGAAGAAAGGATATTTTTGTGCATGATTTCTGTAAAATGTACTTGTATTTTTAAGGACTTCGAAAATCGGTGAGAAAAGTCCTACTACTTATGCAGTCACTTTTATGGAGCATGGCTCATGCAAGGCGGTCGATTAGGAGCTGGTTCAAAAGCCGGAGTCCTGACATGACTAAGCTAGCTAGTATTCTGTGACAAAATAACCAACATGTCAACCCTACTTAAGTAGTCTTTTCGAATAGAGAATTCATCTCAGAATTTCGGTTTAAAATTAATGAGATGGAACACCTTCCGATGGGGGAACTTATAGATTCAATCAAACCACCAGACTGAAGATGCGGAGATCCAACTTAGGCATTTGGCCGGCGGGCATGAATATTTTGGTTAGAGGGAATCTGTACGTTAATTTTCTAACAAGTTCGTGATAGTGCGGTCGTTAGAGGAGTCTGAAAAGCAAGACAGCAGAGCTAGTGCTAGCAGTGGAGCCAATTTTTTTAGAAGTTGCGGTGTTTAAAGGGAAGGAAAAATGCCCGTGCCGATGGCTTCATTTGTCAAAGTAACCTAGGTGAGCATGTGCTCTCAAATTACGGAGGAACCAGTCGAAAACCTACAGCGGGTGGGCCAACTCATGAAATGTCAAACGAAATTCCAAAATGCGTTTTCGTTTCGAAAATATTAGCTTGGTAGGGTTGTAGAACAAGTCAGCCTACAGCATAATTCTAAAATATTTCAGTTACCTTAGGATGCCGGCTTTCGAATGAATATCCTTCCGGCTGCATGCAGAAATTACACTCTATAAAAATGGCTTCTTGGGTAGCATAGATTTTTCTCACTGATTTTCGATTTCATAGAAAACATGCAGAAAAATATTCATTCATTTTCTCATTCGGTAGAAAATTGTGTCTTCTTCCAGTTTTCTACTCGAAGAAAAAGTATTATTCGGTTTTGAAGGAGTTTCTAACTGCAAGGCTATTTAGTAGCGTGAAAGGTTAGATCGCAGTTGGTAGCCAGGAATGAGGAAGCGGATGGCGACCTTAACCCTGATCCTAACCTTAAACCTAACCCTAACCTCAACATTAAACGTTAACCGTTAACCCTAACGGCAAACCTTACCCTGACCCTAACCGAAATCGTAAACGTAGCCGTAGCCCTTAGACATAACCGTAACTGAAAAACCTAACCGTAATACTGAAACCTAAGCATACGCTCAAACCCTAACCGTAACCTGAACACCTAAGCCTAAATACATAACCCTAACCCGAAAATCGAAAACCATTAACCCGTAACTTAATCCTTACCTCAAAATTAAAAGGGAAGCAAAATGGGTCAGATGTGATTATGGGATCCCACAAAATAGCTCCAGTAAGCAAATCCCCAAGCCACCTGTAATACAGGGCCTGGAAACCAACTGCGATCTAGCCGCGTGAAATGGCTGTTTATAAAACGTCATGTCTTTGCATTTGCCAATGTGGCTTGTAAAGTTAGCAATATGGATCAAATCTAATGCTCAAATTTATGAACCCCATATGGTCTCCCTTTAATACCGTAATGAAATGTATGGTTTTCCGTAGGCGGAAAATATACGACTTGTAGTTTGGAAACCGTGAATCAGAGTGTTGTGGTAGAGCGAGTTCAAAATTATTCGGGAATTGGAAAACTTTTTTAAAACCGAATTATACCCCTCCTTCGAGCATAAAATTAGAAGAAGACGTAATAATCTACCGAATGAGCAACGAATGATGCCGGCTTTTGAATGAGCTTCCTTCCGGCTGCATGCAAATCTAAACTCTGTAAAAATAACTACTTATGTAGTATGAGTAGTTCTCATTGATTTTCGATGCCCCTAAAGGTCCACCTTTATTTCATGAAAAACATTGATGAAAACATTCATTCGTTGCGCATTCGGTAGATTATTACGTCTTCTTCTAATTTTATGCTCGAAGAAGGGGCATAATTCAGTTTTAAAAAAGTTTTCCAATTCCCGAATAATTTCGAACCCGCTCTACCATCACACTTTGATTCACGGTTTCCAAATTACAAGTCGCATATTTTCCGCGTACGAAAAACCACACATTTCTCTACGGTAATAAAGGGGAACCATATAGGGTTCATAAAATTAAGCCATGGATTTGATCCATATTGCTAACTTTACAAGCCACATTGGTAAAGGTAGAGATATGACGATTTATGAACAGCCATTTCACGGTATTTAAAAGTCCCACAATTAGAAACTTTTTTAAAACTGAATTATGTCCCTCCTTTGAGTCTAAAATTAAAAGAAGATGTAATTTCCATTGAATAAATGAAAGAATTAATATTTGTATGCAGGTTTTCCATAATATGCAATTGAATTTTTAAGGGCATCAAAAATCAATGAGAAAAATTCGTGCTACGTAGGTGGTCATATTTACAGAGTATAGTTTTTGCATGTAGCCGGAAGGAAGGTATTTCGAAAGCCGGCATCCTAGAATAACTGAATTATTAAATAATTATACTGCAGACTGATAAGTTTTACAAACCAACCTAATTAAACTTTTGGAAACTAAAACGCATTTCGGAATTTCAGTTGACATTTTATGAGTTAGCCCACTTAATGTAAAGTGGACAGAGTACTGGAAACTGGCGTTGAATACCGCATGTAACGCCTCAACCAACAAGAAATGAGGTAAATACAAATGTACACCTATTGGTCTACCTCATCAATCAAGACGCTGAAATGATTTATGATTACTTGAGCGGAGCCGTAAAATTAATTTTCATGCAGCACAATCCCTAACTATTTCAGTTGGATTTTGAGAGCACTTTTGACGGCCGTCTGGGGATTGACACTCGGTAAAAAATGACTACTTATGCAGTACTAATTTGTCGGCAATATGATTCTGCTATACCATGCCTCGCTGTGCGGCTGCTGGTTGGACTCGAGAGAGAGAGAGTCCAAAAGGCAAAACGGAACGAGTGAGTTCCGTAAGAACGATCGGTAAGCGCTCCCTACCATGCTATTAATGTTCCAAATTGATTTGTCATGTCCTTATTAAGTGGAATATATTTTGCAAAAACATACCAAAATACTATTCCCTGTACTCATTCGTATTTGAAGAAAAGATATCTTTCAATTTTAAAGAGTCTGTGAATACCAGATTTTCAAAAATCTAAAGCATCGATTCGTACAGTATCGTATCAGTCCTTTATCAGCGCTGTCTATGAAATATATAGCATAGTCCGTATCCAAGTCAAAAATTAACGAGTCCTCTGTGGCGTCTTATTAATAACTTGGCGAAATCTTTTATTTTTTACACGGAAATTACAGAGCATGTAGTCGGGAAACCCTAGACGCAAGTGCAGCCGCTGGTCGGGTTAAAAATTATCCGGGCATTGGAAGTTTCTAAAACAAACGGATGCCTTTTCTTCAAGTATAAAATTTGAGGATGTTATTTGCTACAGAACTAGTACAAGGAGGAGTATTTTTATGCGTGTATTCTATAAAACATAAGTAAATTTATAGGGACATCGGAAACCAAAAGAAAATATTTACACTACTTACTTAGCCCTTTTTCACCAAGTGTGACGCTGCGGGCGGTCTGAAAGAATCTTACTCAAAAGCCGGTAGCCTGTCATGATTGAAATATCTTTGGACTACCCTGTAAAATAATCAACACTAGGACTCTGCCTAAGCAATACTTTCTGATTGGAAACGCACTCTACAATTCCTGATGTCACTTCATGAAATATGTTAGCCACTGTACAGTAATGAAGCGTTGCCTCAGACTACTGATAGAAGTTATTTTGATATGCATGTCTTAAGATAATACTGCCTAGATGCTGAAGTCAAAGAAGCCTCACATCAAGGTTCTGCGATGAACATGCAGGCATTTGTGCCGTCGTTTAGAACACGCAAATTTCCCTTGACTTGTTTTACACATTTAAAAACGTCCAAGTTCAGTATGTAGACAAGTCGACAGGAAAATTCATTTATCCCACTTATTCGTCCAATAAGAGGAGAGGAGCAGACCGATACACGCTACTTGCACGGACTTCTATTCCTACAGATAAGCCTGTACGGCAGAATGGTCTGTTCGAAAGTAATAAAGGTACACCTCACACCGCGATTATCAAGATTCGGTTGCCCGTCCTCCACCAGTCTCTACCTGGTTGACGGTGGCTATGGCAATGACCTAGAGTTGACCTTCAATGGCGCCTCTCACGAGGATGTCGCTATCCGATTTGTTTCTCGCCCAGAGGACTCTCTCAATCGGGCGGCCATATGCCAGACTCCCGCACGAAATAACAGCTTGACCGGTGGTGTACGCATCAAGATGTGAAATACTTGCTTGACTTACGTTCATCTGGGCAGGTCATGGCTGCCCTTTCGCAATCTGCTTCCTTCTCAAAATTGTTTGCATTTCCACCGCAACCGCCGTAGTAGAAATCTGTGCATTTGCCAGTCTCGCTGTCGTATCCGTATCGTTTGATGAGATCTGAGCAAGGCCCCTCTTCGATTGGAATATTGCATATGTCCTGTGGAGCTAGAATGTGGTGAGTAAGCCCACGCATAGTTAGGCAATTGATACAAATAGAGCAAGACTGGGTGAGTTTAAATGTCCAGGTAGTATTTGCGGGAGAATCGCCACTATCGAAAACAACACAAAGGCTTCTTGTTCGCGACCTTGAAACATGCTTGGCATGATAGCAGGCACTCTTATATTAGACAAATTAACACAGGCTGTATGGGTTTAAATTGCCAACCTGGAAGGGTTTCCGTTGTGTGAACTTCGATTGGGCAATGTGCAGTCGCCTCTTCACATTCTTCTTTCGTGTGAAAATTGTTTCGATTTTGGTCACAACCACCGTATATGAACTCCGTACAGGTGCCGACTCGGGTGTCGAATCCGTATCGTGTGTGCCGTGCTCTGCAAGGCCCAACAATCATCGGCAAGCGGCATAAATCGGAGGCAGCTGGAACATGACAGTTAAAGGCAGGTAGGCAGGAGCTCGCATATAAACGTGGACAAGGTTATACTATGTGGCTTTGAGTTCAGGAATTGTGATTAAGGAATACTTATCTTGTTTGAGGGGTCTGCTTGACCAAGGTGGGGGATGCGTATACGTGCTCTTCCCTGCCCTAGGCGGGTCAGTTGGAACATACGCATGTGGACATAGGGGATAGATGGGAATCCGGCGGGCGTTATCGGGAATGCGCGCCCATAACTAATGCCAAAATTCGGGCTGTGGTGTTAGGCCCACTACGAGCCAGTTGGGATTCCTGCCGCCGCCCACCCCCATATCTGTTGTCGTTTACAATTCTGGTCAAGTTTCCAACGTGGACCATGAGGTGTGGTGGTACGCCTAGATGTGGATCCGGCTGTGTCAGCCACCTACGCTCTCTCCCCCCTCCGGTGTTCTTGACTCTGTCTTGGCACCTGGCCCAGGTTGGTGAGGAGGAGAGAGTAAGATAAAATGGGTTTCTCATACTAGCTCTTCCCTGACGTAGGCGGATCAGTTGGAACATACGCAGGGATTGCGAGACGGACAGCAACTGCTCGCACCCACTAAGACGCCCAGTGACTTAGCGGTGAGCTGCAGCAAACACACAAACCAGATTCCTTATGGGCCTTGCTCTGAGCCGGAGGTGCGGCATAATTTTGTGCCGGAAGTCTTCTGGTCAGTGCTAGTTCTCAATGGGACCTAGTATACACCAACTGCCCTTCTGCCAAACTGAACGCCAAACCTACTCTCCATCCACTGACGACACTGAGGGCCGGCAAGGGTATAGTATGTAACCCCCTAGGGGCGACCGTAGTTAGCTACGAATCTAACGCCAACCATGGCCCTGCCCTCGGTGGGAAATCTCCGACCTGTAAGCACTTAAGGAAAAGTCGGCCGTCACCGTAGTCATAAGCCAACCCCTAAAACCCCAAGCCTAGCCTCCGTCCCAAATTCAAAGCATACACCAAGCCCGGAAACCCTATATCCAAGAATAACCCAACTGACACCAATTTCAACCGTTGTTTAAACCCTTACCTTGAGCCCTAAACGGGCAACTTTAATATCGACAACGCTTTTGGAGGTCGAAATCTGCTTCTCGCATAACCCCTTTCGCGACATACTGCCAGGCAACAATCACACAGGGGGGAGGGTGGACGGTTACATACCCCAGCCTTGCCTGAGGACGTCCCAAATACCTTGGAGGAACCAGTGTTCAGTCCATGCAAGGGGACTTTCTCAAGAACGGTCGAGCAGTTCCATGAAAAAGTAATGAGCATGCTTTGTAACTGAAGACAGTGTGCACGCATTCTGACTTCCTCTAGGAGTGACAGGGTTGTCGACAGAGATAAGAAGTGAGAAGCCTTCGATTGACTTACCTCTGGTTTTGCATACCGCGGTTGCGCTCTCACATTGTTCTTCCGTGCTAAAATCATTGCCGGTTCGACCGCAGAGGCCGACGGATAGTTGAATGCACTTGCCAATCAGAGAGTCGTATGTGTATCGTTTGTAGAATGCTCTGCAAGGCTTCTTCTCGAGGGGTGCATTGCATCTATCGAAGACAGCTGGAATGAAACGGCCAAAGACACAGGCCCTCGCATTAGTGAGACAACTGACGCAATTGAGGTTTTGCTAGATGGGTTTTAAAATCCGGAAATGGGCTTAGTGCAGAAATATCTAATCTGGGGGTATCTCCGCGGCGAAACGGGATATATGCATACCTACTCTTCTCCGAAGCATGCGGGAGGGACTGACTTATGTGCTCCCTAAAACGGGCCATGGAAATAGGAAGGTCCCGCCCAAATAATAAAGGCGAACCTGCCCATAATTCCGGGGGAGAGGGGCAAAATATTCCCGTGTGCTAATCTCAACAACAACCCCAATACAAAACTAAACTATTCCTCAGGCTAGCAAACGTAAGAGATCCGTGTCGGTAATCCGACGAAAGGAAACAGCTCACCCGATGGGGGGAACTTGTTTGGCTGACGTTCCGAAGAGCTTGGGTGGCTATCCATTATCAAATCTTCTAGTGCAAAAATCGATCAGAATTTTGAATGCACTCCGAATGTGTTGGCCTTTGGCTGATCGATTTTTTCATCTTTCGTTGCCTCGTCCTAGACGCAAACTCAGGTTGCGACTCACATTCGAGAAACGGGCCACAGTTTTGACTTTCAAAGAGCAGTCGTCTTAGGCCGGGGCACCTCAAGGACAGAACGTCTCACACTTGAGGCTTGGTACTCAGATGCCAACTCCATCAACAGGCATCTAGACCTCCCTGCGGCCTATAAGGTCGTACGTCATTATATACGCCATGACGGGGACAAGACGGTCATACGGAGCTGAAGAATGTCGAGCCAACACGGCCTGTGGACCAGTTCACCCAAACAGGAGACACAAACGCAACTAACCCCAGTTGAGGTGACGACACATAACACAGGAGGTCACCAACACTAACAAACGACGGCCAGTAGGCCAACACAGCGAAAGAAGAAGAAAAATCGATCAGCCCAAGGCCAACACATTCGGCTGTTTATTCAAAATTCTGATCGATTTTCGCACTAGACGTCTTGATAATGGAGAGCCGCCCAAGCTCTTCGAAACGTCAACCAAACAGTTTCCTCGATCCAGTGAGCAGTTCCCTTTCCTCAGATAAACTATTCCTCTGATTTCAGAGTTGTGAAAATCCTCATAGCTATATTCGGAAGGCAAAATGGCGAGCGAGCGTTGCTTCCGATAACTTCTTGTCAGGCCAGTACAGTTACATGGGACGGGGTACAGCGAGTGGAAAAATCGATAAAAGTTAGTTTTTAAAATATAGGCTAGGAAAGAGCGGAAGGGCGCAAAAAGTCGTATGTGGTTAGTCAACCTTTGACCACGGTAGGCGCGGAGACTGAACGAGGTCCTTCTGGGCACATAGGGTCGGTTTTCGTAACTTGATGGCGGCCGCTTCTCTTGTTACTAACAAACGTTGGCCCAGTAGCTTAGAGTGGTTCGAGGGGACCTCATAAATCAAACGAAATGCTTCAGCGGAGTCTACACGATGCCCTGAATTCACTGCATGCGCAAGGATGGCGCTGTCTACTCTCCTAGTTTCACCTTTTGCCAGCCATGTGGGAAGGTGCTCTCGTATTCTTTTGGAAAGACGCCGACTCGTACGACCAATATCACCTGCTCCACAGAAGCAAGTGAATGAGAAGATGCACATTGAGGCGGTCTGAGGTGCCAGCCTATCTTTGCCCTCTCCGCGTAAAATAGAGTTAGTAGAGAATGATATGCGAACCCTTGCTACTGGGAAGGTTCCCGAGACAGCTTGGTCAAGGCGTCTCTTTAGGAGTCCACTCGCAGCGTCTCCTTGGAAAGGGACTTTGAGGAACAGCGTTTTCTTTTCGGCGGTCAGTGTGGTGGGTTTTGCGGGTCGTTCGGCAAGGTTCTGTGCAATAAACCTGTCAGAATACCCGTTTTCGTGAAGCAAGTCCTGGATTTTTCTAAGTTCCTCCCCGATACTATCTGCTTAACAAATTTTTCTAGTTCCTTGTGCCAAACACCTGACTAGATGTCGTTTTTGTTGGAGAGATACGAAACTAGCGAAGTTCGTGTAATGTCCAGACCAGGTTTTCTTCCGATAGACGCTTTTTCGGATGCTACCGTCAGATCTCCTATTTAGAGGGATATCTAAGAAAGGAAGCGAACCGGCCGATTCCATCTCCAACGTGAATTTGATCGACGGATGTGTTCGGTTTACAGCAATCAGGAGGGCAGCAACGCCGGTTACTGTGGTTGCAATCGCAAAGATATCATCAACGTAGCGGCCGTAATGTTTAAGCTTTTCGATCTGATCGCTTAGTTGAAATCTCTCCAGCTTGCCTATGAGGACGTCGGCTAAGAGAGGTCCAAGAGGCGAGCCCATAGCAACGCCGTTTATTTGTCTATAGAGTTGGTTGTCAAAAAGAAACTGCACATTTAATGTGCACCTTAATAATAATTCCTTGAGTTTGTTCGTCGATATTCCTATTTCTTGCTGACTGGCAGATAGAAAATTACAGATGGAATCAACTGTCTCGGTGGCCGGGACGTTTATAAAAAGTGATGCAACGTCTATTAAGAACATCATCATGCCGTTAATGTTCAGGTCTTTAATGTCGTCAATGAAATGAAAGGTATCTCGATAGCTGCGTGGTGCCAGCTGAGGTTGTATGGCCTCGAGCTTCTCTGCTAATCACTTGGCTATCGCATGATACGGGGAGTTCCCTCGTAAAGATAGAGGAACTTTATCGTCATGTGTGTCAACGCACTGCCGTCCTAGATATCCCGACAGATGACGAAAGACGGAAATTCGACATATACACTTAGTTTATAGAAAGAAGACGTGGAGAGACAAAAAGTTCAGCGCTTCTTAGAGGCTTACGCGAGTTGAAACCCCAGTCACGGTTTACGAAAGATCCAGCTCGGTACGTACACAACCACTCTTATATGATATTTGACAAAACATCACTTGAAGTATTACCCCTTGGTCCTAAGTTTTGCAAAACTCGTCGAAAAGTTAATCAGTAAGAATTGGAAACTCAGTTCGAAAACTTCATCAACTGCTCTGGAGGAATAAAACAAGCAAGTTTGACTGTGTTTCTTGTAAAGCATTTATATATTTTGAAGATAGGTTGGCAAACATACGTTGCTTTTGATAAATTCACCTCAGGTCAATACAATTGTATGGGAACTAGGCACAGCCAAACATGTCAGTGTTTGGAATATATATCTATGTATATAGATAATTAAAAGTTTCCTTACCCTCTTCATCTCCACGCACAGGAACCAGCGTTATTAGTAGAACGATGAGCAGCATTCCTCTCTGCTTTCTCGTCTACTTGGCTGTGCTTTTTATACTGTTTCCTTGACAATATTTGACTGTTTTTGTTTTTATTTCTGCTTATGCAACTCCGACCTCCACGTCTTTCTGGCAGAACGCAAAAAAATATCTTGTTGGCGAGTCTCCGCATTTCAATGGCGCATCCGTTTGCGCCAAGAGGTTATGTTGACAATGCTTTTATTAATATCTTCCCAGAAAGATGCCATTGTTCTCGTTTCTGCCATGCTAGATTTCGTATTAGCAGCTTAAGGAGACGACGTTTGAAGCGCAATCCACACGGACCAATGGAATTTAGGGGTGTCCAGATAGGGAGTGGGGGTGGTAGGTCTCGTCCGGTTGGTGATGGGTGCACCCAACTTTCATCTGTGGCTGGTCGGAGCTCACATCAGCCTAGCGTCCACAGGCATGCGACCGTGAAACTAACATAAACGGAACAAGCTCCCCTTGCGGGAGGTGCAAAGTGCGTGGAGGTATCGCAAGGCCGAGAAAATCCGCGGGCATCAATGTAATGAAGCGTTTCTTCGCGTCTATCAGAACGGTCTGCGACCGCGCACCAAAGAATCCGCGTCGTTGGTTTTGGTAGTGAAAAAACGACTTTATTTAGTTCTTCTGTGCACAGGTCCGCGTAGCCTGATTGCAGCTGCCTCTACCATAGCCAACAAGCGCTCTCCAAATATTTTTTGATAGCTTGACGGGACCTTGTAAATCACTCTGAAGGCCTCTCTTGCATCTACGCGGTGGTCTGTGTCTAACATGTGCGCGAGGATCGAGCTGTTGGTGTTCTTTATTTGACCCTTTACTAACCATGCTGGAAGATGTTTTTTATTCTTTTAGATAAACGTCGGCTCGTGCGACAGATATATTCTGCCCCACAGGAGCAGGTCAGGGAGTAAATACACATAGATGTGGTCTGAGCTGGTAATATGTCCTTGCCCTTTCTGTATGGGATGGGACTGGTGGAGAACAGTACACGGGTGTCGGCTGCTGGAAAGGTCGGTGATACAGCTTGAGCTAAGCGTCTTCTTAGGAGCTCACTTAGTGCATCCCCTTGAGATGCGACCCTGATGAAGAGTCTTTTTCTTTGCTGCCGTCAGTACCGAGGGGTTTTGTGATCCTTTGACCATGTTCTTAGCAATGAATCGATCAAAACACCCGTTCTGGCGAAAAGGGCTTTCGATGATCTTCAGCTCTTTCTCAACGCTATCATCTGAGCAGATCCTCTTCACTCTTTCTGTCAAACAGCGGAGTAGATTATGTGTAACGCTTAGCTGTACGTAACTCCCAAAATCAGTTCTTCTACTCAGAAGCACATCCAGAAAGGGAAGTAAATCGATTGTATGGTAACTTGAGCGAATACGTAGTTGCCTTCTTTTATTGCTGATAGAGACGAAACAGGTAAGAACAATGAGAATTTGAAACTTCAGGCGAATAAACGTCTTGTTTCAGTGGTCGCGGCTTACTCTTCTAAACTTTCTATTCTTCTCTAAGAATGTGTGCAGATTTAATAACCAAGGGAAAAGGTGGTAATAATTTCATAGCTTGCGTTCGCTATTACAGTCAATGCAGTCCTGTGAAAATCCTGCTATTTGGCAGAATGGTAGTACTTCTCGACTCTGTCATGAGAGTGGTCCGGGTGAGGGAGAGGAGGATGCTACGCAAGTCTACTAATAATATAAACTAAATCACACCCATTCCAACGTCCCTATGGCTACCATGCTATGAATCACACGCTGAACAGCGTCCGTAATGAGGGTCTAGCTGACAGTTCATGGCGAACGACACGATCCCCTATTTCATACTTGCCCGCCCAATGGTACCACCAGCAGCCCCTTTCATTTTCCGTAGGCAATCGAAATACCTCACGAAACCTCAGCTACGTGCGTTTCCTACCCTTTACTAATTTTTTTCGGAACTTGTCCACCAGCCGCAACCGAAGGTAAATGGGCTCACGATCTGTCACACATCCCCTTCGACTGTGGTGGTGGGCTCACCGTCGTCAGTGAAAAAAAGGTGGTCATAAATCTCGTCATTGAAAGATTTGGCCGCCAATCACAATCGGTTGCCAGTGAACAGCTGTCAGGAGGAGGAGAAGAGGCTGAACAAGGCACGAGCGAGTGCATGACACTGTCTTACATCTTGCTTCACCGGCAACAGCCTTCGTGGCTGCTGTGCTGACCGCTACGTGCGCGGGCATCAGATATACCGTACAGGGGAATTCAAGTATTATTGTCTTATCGCAATGAATAATAATCAACTAAACCGTTAGCTGAACTAATTTGATGTAGAAAATCTACCTGCCTTCCGGAAGCTTATCTGTCCGTAGCAGGAACATATATAGATAGTCCAAAGGCCGGGCTTCACGGCTGGTCACAGACCTATTTCGCTACCTCCCAGGCCAAATGCTATTTCGCTCCGTCGTCCGTTTAGACTGTTCCCGACTCGCACTCTACCGCGAAACAGCACACATCACGTGCTTCGCTTTGTTCCTGACAATGGTTTCCGCTGTTCCTTGTTTTTAAAATAATGTTACACCGCGAGTGCCACTCTCACAAGACGACCCGCCAAGAAGCTCCCGCGTGACCTGATGTTTTGGCATTGCGCTCGCTCTACGGCGACGTCGGCAGTTGTTTTCGCTCCCATGTAGGTGCGCAGGACGTGACAGATGTGACTCAGTCGTACGGATCCTTCAAACCACATCTGTAGACGGAACCAAGGTCTGCCGTGTAATGCGGGCGTGTTTAAAACCAAAGGTACACACACTGCGACCAGCATGCTACGGGACACACGGTGGACACCGTCCGTAACGATTGTATAACTGACGGTTCACAGCAGACGACACGATCCCCTATTTCCTACTTGTCCCTCCAATGGTATCACCACCAGCAGCCCCTTTCATTTTCCGTAGGCAATCGAGATATCTCACGAAACCTCGGCCACGTGCATTTCCTGTCCATGAGATGCAACCGGACTCACGACCTTCCACATGCCCGCATCGGCTGTGTTGGTGGGCGTGCCATCGTCAACTAAAAAGAGGTCGCTAATCACAATACGCGATCAACAAGCAGTCCTCAGGAGAAAATGAGGCTGAAAAAGGCACGAGCGAGTACATGACCCTCTTTTACAACTTATTTCACCGGCAACGCCCTTCGTGGCCGCTGTGTTGACCGCTGCGTGTGCCCACATTATGCTCTCCTGGAGTTGTCAAGTCTACCCTGCAGAGGAATTCTGGTATTCCTGTCTCATCGAAATTAACGATGACCAACTTAACTGTTAGCTGGAAAGATTTTACGCAAAACTCTTCCTCGCTTCTGGACGCTTATCTGGCCGTGGCAGGGCAATATATACAGATGCTCCAAAGGTCCTGCTCCACCGCTGACCAGAGACCTACTTTGTTACCTCTAGGGCGAACTGCTACAGCAGGCTGGCTAACTCATGAAGTGTCAACCAACATCCCGATATGCGTTTTGGGTTCGAAAATATTAATCTCGCGTCGTCCGGCGGGGCCTCGTAGCTCAAGTGGTTAGAGCGTTGGCTGTTCAGTTCAGTTCAGTTCTGTTTATTGAGGGAAATGTAGGTCTTCACCTTTGAACTCCCTATTTGTTTACAAGCAACTGCAAACTCTCAAAAACTCGAAAAGGTATCATAAAGTAACAAATAATCGGAAAAGCGTCAGGTCTGTACAGACAAACAAACTGTCTCGAATTTTAGTGGTACGAGCAGTTGTAGAGCTGTCGTTTCGAGTGCAGCGAAATAAATAATATGTCCGGGGACAAAATTTGCATATGTGCATGTCAGTAAGCGTAGACGATGGGTTGGTACAATAATAAGTTCAATTTACAATGTTACTGAAATATAGCAAGTAGTATTATAATAGCGGAATTTGTCGAGGTTACAGAGATCGGGGTGGTAATTTAGTGCACACTGCTACACAAATCCAGTTTCCTCTTAAAGACCTCGACGGAAGCAGACATAACGACATCCACAGGCAGGGCATTCCAGGCTTCTACCACTCTGTTGGAGAAGAAGAACTTTCGTGTGTCCAGTCTGGCCCCTGTCACACGTAGTTTGAATGGATGGCCTCGTAGATTTGTG
>CACRXP010001511.1:0-24270 GCA_902702965.1 Spirometra erinaceieuropaei | reverse complement strand
TAAGTTCCTCTGTATTTTGTATGTGTTTATGGATACAGGAGTCCCATCAGTAAGAGATTTCTGCCACAATCTCCGTTTTTTATTTATTTCCTTTTTTAACGCCTGGGTCAGCCACCGGGGTCGTTTGTTTAGCCCCTTCCGTAAAAGCGGGCAGTGGTTTGTCAGGAGAGCATGCAATAATTCACTGAACCATTTCCAATCCTCCTCTATATTTCCGGAAAACGCTGATTCCCAGTCCGTATTGTTGATTTCGGCCTTCATTTGATCAAAGTCCCCACGCCAAATATTTCTTCAAATTTTGGTGGGCTGTTCAGGCACGGAAAAGATTGAATAGTCCCATTGAAGTACAACGTGATCGCTTCGACCTAAGGGAGGCAGACATTGTACCTCATCTATGCTGTCCATCGATTTCGTGAGCACCAGGTCCAAGCAGTTTGACTGCTGCCCCTCACGGACCCTCGTGGGAAATAGGACGTGCTGTGTGAGAAATGACCTGAGTGCCATGTCCAAGAAGCGTCGGTCGAAAGCTAGTTCTGGGCCGCGCGCATGTAGTGAACTCCAATCAATGAGCGGTGCATTGAAGTCGCCCATGATTAGGACGTCAGGCCGGAGAGCAAATCGTCCTAGCTCCTCTAACAGACGAGCGTCAGCCTCGGGGTCACTCCTCGGTGGTCGATAGACGGTCAGAACTTCAAGGCTATGTGATCCTGGTACCCTTATATTGAGCCAGATAGTCTCGGCGCTGCAGGCAAACTGTTCTGTTTTTTCTGACACAAGCAGGCCGTGTTTTACGTACGTGACGACTCCTCCTCCCTGACGCTCTCTCCTGTCTCTTCGAAACAGCTGAAATCCTGGTAGCATTAATTCGCGGTCATCCACGTTTTCAGACAGCCAGGTTTCTGTCAAAGAGACAATGTCAGGGGAAAGGTCACAGATGTGGATCTTCAGTTCGTCTAACTTGGGCAATATACTCTGCACGTTGGTGTAAAAAAATGTTAGTTTTAGAGTTTTGGGGCGTTTGATTATGGTGCCGCTTGTGATCCCATTTAAGGAAGCTACTGTGCCCTCATCCGGATCGGTTCGGTCCAACGGATTAGGGGAGGGCGCTGCACTATCTGGTTGTTGTAGATCACAAGATCCGTCTCGCCATTCTGCAACCTTGTTCTCAGTTCCAGAACTAATTGTCGACGTTTTATTCTCTCTGCCGGTGTGTAGTCCGGCTGAAAAAAAACGCCGCGGTTGGTGTCTTTGATTCGGAAACGTCGTGAGAGAATAAGTCCTATTTGTTCTTGGTTGGCTAACACAATCTTGAGTGGTCGGGGACGTGAGTGCTCTGATATATCGATTGAGCGCTTTCCAAGCCTAAAGGCCTTGAGAACCGAAACTTCCTCATTGGGGCGCAGAAGTTCGTTGAGTAGGCATTGGAAGAGTTTCAGGTCTGCCGAGACCCGCTCTTTGGAGGCACCAGCTGTGGATTCGGGAAGTCCCTGAATAATCAGACATTGTCCTCTAACCGGCGACACTCTCGAGAACACAGTGGTTTCGTGCTCCGACATAGGCAATATGTGGTTGCCATGATCTGACGAGGATATAAGCTGCAGTCGATTAATATCCTCATTCGTCTCTGTTTTGTTGGCATTTTCATCAAAGTCGGAAGTTTTTTGCGATAGGTTGAGGGTTTTAGGACCCATGTCATTTCCCGTGATGGGCGACACGGACGCCGACGTCCCTGGTTCCGGTTCTTCGGAGGCATTCCTGGGAATCTGCTGTTCATGTCCTTCGACCTTTTTGCTGCACGATTTCTTTTTTTCCTCTGGTTTTTTATCGTTGCTTCGCTGGTTGTTGTCGTCTTGTATTTTATGTGTTTGTGCTGGGTGTGCCGTGACAGCTGCAGAAGGTGTTGATGGCGTATTTTTTGTGCGACGTCCTTTGGCCCTACTTCTAGTTATTCGTCCAACAGGTACATTCGCATCGTCAAGTGTGTCTAGTTTACATTGTAGAAGGGTTTTCATCTTTTCCATCTCTTCCTCAAGACGGTTGATTTTGCCGGCCAATATCTCGCATCCACTGCAAAATTGATCGGTATGCGGCACGCATTTACTATCCAGTAAACTTTGCGACATCGCCCGCCGTCGTGCCGCGGTGGCCGAGGGGTTAGCGTGCGCGACTGAGATGCCGATGGTCGGTGGTTCGACTCCGTCACGCAGCGCAATATTTTGTGTGGCTGCGCAAATCGTCATTATGTAGTGGACTTATGCAAAACGGACAAATCTTCAGGAATAACAAGCTATTTCTTAAGGCGCAACTGTGGACAGTGCCTATGCTTATGCTGGATACGCCGAAGATTTCCAGGGAACGCTTTTTTCAGGTAAATCTATGGTAAAGTGAGACAACTCGAGTTGTCCGAATTTAAGCAGCACAGCAAGCAGTGTAGAAATATCGACTCAGCCTTATCGTAGATGTTGCTCCTAACTTCTGTGAGCAATTTGAGACGGTGTATTGGATGGGTAGGCCCTGTAGACAAGCCGAGATTTCCGACAGATAGACCGTTTTTGCTGAAGTTTGTTCTGATCGAACGATAGGAGTATCGATGGCGATAGCTGGAGGATCGTTGTCAGAAAGGCGTTTTATAATCCACGTTTTGGTGAAGGACAGTCGTTTTCAGCGAAGAGACTCGATTTAAAAACTTCCGTCTTGCAACTCAAAATTCAAACCGCGCGCTCCATATCACTCCCGCAGCTGTACTAATGCCTTCCCCTTACTGCGTGAGTTCGAATCCCGCCGAGGTGCCAAGTTTTTCACAGCTGGGTCCATATGAATTATTCAAAATCTGCCAAAATATATATTTAGGTAGTGTTGTAAAACTTATCATCGTGCAGCATAATTCTGTAATAATTCAGTTACCTCAGGTAGCCGGCTTTCGAACAAACTCCTTTCCGTCTGCGTGCAAAAACTGCCCTCTGCAAAGATGACTGCCTATTTGGCATCCATTTTGCTCACTGATTTTCGAGGCCTTTAGAAATTCACTTATATTTAATGAAAAGCGTGCGTAAAAAATCCATTCTCCTTCTCATTCGGCAGAAAATTACGTCTCCTTCCGATTTTGTACTCGAAGGAAGGGTATTAGTTTGTTTTCAAAAGTTTCGGACTGTGGGACTGTTAAATACTGTAAAATGGCCGTTCAGAAATAGTCATATCTCTGCATTTACCAATGCGGCTTGTAAAGTTAGCAATATGACTCAAATCCACTACTAAATTTAATGAACAACATATGGTCACCTCTTAATAACGTAGAGAAATGTATGGTTTTCTGTACGTGGAAAATATATGGCTTGCAGTTTGGAAACACAAAATACAAGTTAAACGGGGTCGGATTCGAGATTATTCGGGGTTTGAAAAAGTTTTTAAAAGTTGGACTACACACTTTCTTCGAGTATAGGATTGAAAGAAGACGTAATTTTCTACCGAATGAGCAAGATAATGTTTTCCGTGGAGTATAATTGAATTTCTAAGGACATCGAAGATCAATGAGAAAAATGCATGCTATCCAAGTAGTCCTTTGTACAGAATGTTGTTTTTGGGTGTAGCCGTAAAGAAGTTCGTTCGAAAGCCGGCTACCTGACGTAACTGAATTATTATAGAATTATGTTGCACAATGATATGTTTTATAACCCTACTTAATTAAACTTTCCGAAACGAAAATGCATTTCGGAATGTTGATTGACATTTCATGAGTTAGCCCACCTACTGTATTTTTCTCCGCCTTGCCTACATCCTTCCATTTCTATTTTTCCCGACTTGCACCCTGCAATTACGTGGCTTCCGCAAAACAGCACACATCACGTGCTTGGCTTTGTTTTTTGACAGTTCTTACTGCTGTTCCTTGTCACTGAAGTATAGTTACTGACGGTGGCGGCGGCAGAATACTTCCAACACCTCGAGTGCCAGTCGCACAAGACGATCCGCCAAGAAACTCACGTGTGACTTGATGTTTTGGCATTGCGCTCAGTCGAGATGTCGGCAGTTGTTTTCACTCCCACGTTAATACACAAGACGTGACTGATGTGACTCAATCGTGTGGATACGTCACACTACATCTGTAGACGGAACCAAGTCCTGCCGTGTAATGCGGACAGGCTTAGAACCAACGGTAAACACACTGAGGAGTTTAAGGGAGGCGCACTCCACGAAGACAAGCGCGCTGCGTGGATCGATTGGTAGCGTTGGTTGCAGGGGTGAAGAAAAGGGGACTTATGTTTGAGCATACAGCAAGTTCTAGCAGCTACTGTTCAGACCGATTTCAATCCCCCCCTGATTGGTGCAGCACTTCTGCAGAACAGCAATCCTGTTTATCGCACATACAGTAGATGTGCTAACTCATGAAATATCAACCAAAATTTCGAAATGCGTTCACGTTTCGAAAAGATAAATTAAGTAGTGTTGTAAGACTAATCATAATGCAGCATAAATCTATAATGATCCAATTACCTCAGAGTGTCGGCGTTCGAAAGAACTTATTTTCGGCAGCATGCAAGATCTATACTCTGCAAAAAATGACTACTTAAGTGGCATGCAATTTTCTCATTGATTTTCGATGCCCTTGAAAATTCAATTATATTTCATGAAAAACATGTATGAAAATATTCCTTCTTTTAGTTATTCCGCAGAAAATAACGTCTTCTTCCAATTTCATACTCAAAAGAGGAGTATAATTCGGTTTTAAAAAGTTTCTAATTGTGATATCTTTTAATACCGTTAAATGGCCGTTCATGAAACGTCATGTATTTGCATTTACGAATGTGGCTTGTAAAGTTAACAATATTGCTAGAATCCACTGCTTAATTTTATGAACCTCATATGGTCTCCTCTAAACACCGTAGAGAAATGCAGGGTTTTCCGTACACAGAAAATATACAGCTTGCAGTTTTGAAACCCTGAATGCAAGTCTAACAGCAGGTCGGGTTCAAAATTATTCGGGAATTAGAAAAGTTTTTAAAACCGAATTATACTCCTCTTTAAAGTACGAAATTGGAAGAAGACGTGATTTTCTACCGAATAATTAAAAGAATGAATATTTTTTTGAATGTTTTCTAAGAAATATAATGGAATTTTCAAGAGCATCGAAAATCAATGAGAAAATTGCATGCCACTTAAGTAGTCATTTTTTTGCAGAGTACAGGTCTTGCATGCGGCCGAAAATAAGTTCTTTCGAAAGCCGACACCCTGAGGTAACTGGATCATTATAGATCTTTGCTGCATCATGATTAGTTTTACAACACTACTTGATTTATCTTTTCGAAACGTGAACGCATTTCGAAATTTTGGTTGATATTTCATGAGTTAGCACATCTACTGTATGTGCCCCTGGCCTTCTTATCTCTGTCATGACACCTGGTCCAGCTGCAGAGGAGAGGGTGCGGTAGAGGCTGCGCAGGTCTGCAAACTGATTTACGCGCAAGTCTCCGTCCCTGCTCTCATCTTGCTGTGGAGCGCACGGTGGACATCGTCGAAATCGACGGCCGAAATCTTATCGGTCATAATAGGAACGCCAAAAGTTGCATTTACTGTTACGCAATCTGAGTCTTTGCGTGCGACCCCTATGCGCGAATCGACCGTACCTGTCACTCACTCTGGTGATGGGTCCGAGCGATAAACCGAAACTTCAGGCGAATAAGGCGCTTGTTCCAGCGATCGCGTCTTCTTCTTATCAGTCAATTCCTAAACTCGCATCTTTTCCTGGAGTTGTCAGATCTAATGTGCAGAGAGATCCTGATATTCATGTACCATTGGGATGCACGATATCAGTAGGACAGAGTTCACGATGTTCTGTCAGAATCAGAAGAGTGAGGATAGCAAATGAAGAGCTACGGCGCCTTCGGAATTATCATCTTCTGTCTTTACGATATCGATGATCCAGGTGCGCTTTCATCATTATCATGAAACGAATCTTTCATTTACATGAGCCGCGGTTTCCTCCAAGACTTCTCATCTCAGTTTGGAAGGCGGAAGACAATTATATTGGTAAGGATATTGCATCCTATATAGACCTATGAGGGAATGATGCCGCTGTCACTGAAGTTTCCAAACGTGCTGCTGGCTAACGTAATCTTAACCAGCTCGATGATCGAGGTCAGTGAAGTACTTCATGAGATCAGTCATCAAGTCGGACACTAGGAGGGGGGTGCTTAGGGAATGTCGTAGAAGTTGGTCTTCTCAACTTCCTGGGTGTTCGATTTCGGACTAACCACTCGGCTTAAACGCTGAGTATTTTGATTAACTGCTTCCTACTTAGGCGCCATTTCGCCACGAATGGACTGCCGTTGACTTGGTCTGGGAGGAAACGAAATTTTTACACGTTGTTCCATTTGATATCAGGACCTCTCGATCGTGATCTACTGCATTTCTTTTTTGTTGCTACTGGATAAGATTCAATCTACGCCCACTTCTTTAAACTCTTCTTGTCTTCATTAGAAGAAGAAGCGATCGCTGGAACAAGGGCTTTATTCGCCTGACGTTTCGGATTCTCACTTGAATCCATCATCAGAGACAGTGACAGAAAAGGGTGACTCGTGCACAGAAAATCGCAGTATTTATAGGATGCAGTCACTATGCTACCGCATACCTACAGCAATTAACCGCGCTCCACGTCATCGAGGCTGGCTGCCCGCTGATGTCGTTGCACTTGTTGATAGACTGTGGTCCCGTGAACCATGACTCAAGTAGCTCGCGGCTCACGCGATTATCCTCTCTCGCGAGACTTTCGGCCTCATCGAACTTGAATGTGTGGCCGGGTCTCGTCGAATGGGCCGCGACCTGAGAGTTGGCGTCATTTCTCCGTACCGCTGCCGCGTGTTCGGCAATTCGCGTTCGCAACAGTCTTCCAGTTTCTCCGACGTATTTGTTTTGTACGCAACTGCACCAGATCCGGTAGACGACTGCAGGCGTTTCTTGCTCTGGCAGTGGGTCTTTTGGTCTCATCATCTGACGGTATGCGGTAGCATAACGACTGCATCCCATAAATACTGCGATTTCCTGTGCACGAGTCACCCTTTTTTGCCACTGTCTCTGATGATGGAGTCAAGTGAGAATCCGAAACGTCAGGCGAATAAAGCCCTTGTTCCAGCGATCGCTTCTTCTTCTTCTAATCAACTAGTTCCTGGAACTCGCATCTTCGCTTGTATCCTCTTGTCTTTTCGGGGGAGTCTGGCTTTATTTCTTTGGCACATCGTTTATTTTCCGCTATCAGACTTTGGGAGCCGTAGTGTTTACCGATTTTGCGTTAAAGGCGTTAACCTGTGTTAATTCGTGATATTTCATGAGTTAGCACAGGTACTGTATACACCATAGCCAGCCGGGATGCGGACGATGAGAAAATTGTCTATTGTGATCACTATGCGACCGACTGATTTAAAAAGGGATTGCACACTTTTCCCTCTCTCGTCCAGTTTGTTGGAATAGTTCACATGCAACACAGTCCCGTCCCATCTCCTCCGCATAAAAACGACTTAATGCGGCCCTCCTTGCCGGATTGCTTTTTGGCTTTGAGAGCATTTAGCTTTCCACGATGGCACGGGAAATCGGCTGTTCTTCCTGACAACCGCACAGTCCTTCAGGGTCCCGTCTCAACCATTATTCCCACTTCATACTGATGATCTGAGATCTCCCAATGATAAGAATGCTGAGGAAATGGCTGTTGGTCACCCTATTAAAAATTTGACTCATCTTCTTTGATTAACGGTTTGGATCATGTTTCTGCATGGTTTTTGGAAAACAGTCATCTGCTTAACAATCAGAGGCTCGTCTGGAGTTTTCCGATTACGAACGTCTCGCATTTCAGAAAACCACCGCCAAATAAGCCACAAACGCAGTTGCGTGAGGACGCTATACTGGCGTGTGGAGACGCACTGCAGTGAAACGAAGACAATGTTGCGGAATTACAGTATCTGAGACTCAATGATCACCCGCGCAACGGAACCAGAGACAAAATCCAACCGGCTCAAAGTGTCGGCGGACTCTTCATACTTGAGGAGTGTACATACTTTAGCCTTACCCATCTTCCAGAGTACATCAATGTCGGACACATTCTACTGGACGGCGGTAGACGCCCTAACTCATGAAATATCTTTATCGGTATTTGAGTTGGTGCAACGGCATAAGCTTGGTGTGGTTAATTTTTTCTGGAATCGACCGGAGTATCAGAAAGCACTTTTCGAAAAAAGAGGTAATGTTAATTCAGTTTTATTGACATACTACGACATTCAAGGACCCAAATTTATCGTCACTTTTGCTTTCGGCGGAAGCACATTCCTCCAGTTTCCAACATGTTCCATTAAGGCGATAGTAAACTCCTCAAAATCACTTCCTGAGAAGTTTTGTGACTTCCATTGTCTGTGGATCGCATGCTCGGATTTTCAGGTCCCTTTATTTACCGGCTAATTTTAGGGATTAGGACATTTTGATGGCTGTTCAGGGAGGCAGTGTTTGAACCGAAAATTCCCTTTTTACCGGTCCACGTGGGAGGTGCCTCTGACCAACAGGCGGACCGCATCAGGGTACGGCGTGTGGTTGCGCAGGTCTGCCCCACGCCAGACACCTGCGCAAGATCCCGCTTGACTGTGCCCTGACATTGGACTCAGGAAAGTAGGGACGAGGGAGTGCGTTAGATGCTGTGCAAGTCTACTATCACTTCACGTCCCGGCTGTGGCACACACGGTGGACATCGTCGGAAATTACAGTAAAACTGTCGTTTGAGACGAACGTCCAAATCTCGGGGGGCGTGATCTTAGACGCAGACTTTACCACTCGTCACAAAAAGCTTTGGTGGGGCGCAGAGGAGCGGGCAGATGCAATTATTCTCATTAAGATAGTAACATGTTTAGAAGCGCACCTAGGAGATGTCGTGTCAAGAAAAACACTGCATGAACAACATCACATAGATCGAAAAAGGAAATTTCAGACATGTTTCGTCTAATGTGTATCAAGCTAAGCTTTTGGAATTCGGGGCCATAATTATAAGGAACTACGGCTTTAAATCTACATATATATACAGTAGGTGTGCTAACTCATGAAACAGCAACCAAAATGCCGAAGTGCGTTTCCGTTTCGAAAAGATTAATTAAGTAGTGTTGTAAAACTAATCATGATGCAGCATAAATCTATAATGATCCAATTACCTCAGGGTGTCGGCTTTCGAAAGAACTTATTTTTGGCCGCATGCAAGATCTATACTCTGCAAAAATGACTACTTAAGTAGCATGCAATTTTCTCATTGATTTTCGATGCCCTTGAATATTCAATCATATTTCATGGAAAACATGCATAAAAATATTCATTCTTTTATTTATTCGATAGAAAATCACGCTTTCTTTTAATTTCCTACTCAAAAGAAGAGTAGAATTCGGTTTACAGAAGCTTTTCCAAATCCCAAATAATTTTGAACCGCGACCTGCCGTTACACTCACATTCAGGGTTTCTACACGGCAAGCCATATATTTTCCACGTATAGAAAACGATACATTTCTCTACGGTATTAGGAGGAGACCATTTGTGGCAAACATAATTTAGCGGTGGATTTGAGCCCTATTGTTAACTTTACAAGTCACATTGGTCAATGCGGAGACACATTGTAGTATGAACGACTAGCTTACGGTATTATAAAAATCTCACAATTAGGTATCATTTTAAAACCAAATTGTACCTTGCCTTCGAGTAGAACATTTGAAGGCAACGTCATTTTCTACCGAATGAGCAAAAGAATGTATATTTTAATGCATGTTTTCCACGAAATATAATTGAATTTTTGAGGGCCTCGAAAATCAGTGGGAAAAACTTATGCTACATATGCAGTCTCTTTTACATAGGGTGGTTTTTACATGCAGCCGAAACGAAGTTTATTCGAAAGCCGGCTACATGAGGTAACTGGATTATTATAGAACTATGCAGTATAATTTTTAGCTTTACAACCCCGCTTAAATAATATTTTCCAAACGAAAACGCATTTCGGAAGGTTGGTTGACGTTTCATGAATTAGTCCACCTACTGTTAGTGTCATCTTTTAAAATCCCCAATTTGCTCGCATCGCGCTATAAAGGAACATTCATATGATGAATAAAAATACCAAAGAAGCCGACTGTGGCAATTAAAAGTACCATATTTATTTCAGATAATTCTGGTTAAGGCGAACCAAGAAATTTGCTCTTTATAATTTCTATCTAGGTAGATAGTAACGTTTTATATCGCCAAATACAGTAATAAGCTTGTTCGACAGTATTTGTTTTTCTTAACCCGGAACAAGTAGGCGTAAGCACTTATTTATAGGTTGCACGCTACATACTGCCATTTTCTATGCCAAGCCCTGCAGCAAAGATGTCAAAACAGTTCCTATCGGAAGTTGACTTTGAGCGGATATGAAAATTGGCAGTCAAAGGTCTGCCGCATGAGTCGTAAGCAAGTATTTGCAATATCAAGCAGGTCAGTCTCTGAAGAAGCCTCCAAAGTCGGCTCAGGTGGTCATATGTGAGAAGAACTTTCCACGAGAACGCACTACACCGACACCAACTCCCAGGAACTGTCGAAGCCTGATGGTTTGGATGGCCATTCAATTCGGACAGCGACCGGTCTGTCGCTCAACAGCGGAGATGCTGAACAGCAAGGTGTTCATCGACAGCGTAAAGGATACTTTCGGTTACAACGACATTCATCGATGCCGAATGGAAACAGTGATGTTGAAGGATAATGCCCCTGTTCACCGCTCAAAGGCGGTATAATTCCAATTCAGATTACAACTATAATCATATATTTTCGACCACAGCCAGCCCACAGTCTGCGACCTTCGAAACACTTTTATTTCCGCCAACAGTCCGGACGTAAATCATACTGAAAATCTTTCTGCATTAATCAAAAGAAAATGGCATCAAGCAAAATAATACCTTCCAATGGAGGAAAGGACAGACATAATTGCATAGACCAAACCACCATAGACAGCTTGGTAGTCTCCATGTCCTATCGCCCTACGGCAACTTTAAAAGCCATAGGACAGTTGGTTAAGCATTGATAGATTGTATTCTTTATTGCTTTTTGTCATTTTGTCGTTGTAAGACATTTGCTTTCTCTGTTCACAGTTACAGTAGACCTTGCATAACTGACCCGTTTTAGAGTCGCTTTTTGAGTTTGTGGTTCTTCCTAAAATAATTCCTTCTTAATCACTAAATAATACTTTGTTGATCAAAGTGTATCTTGTTTTGAAACTTAGTCGGCATGATCCTATTTTGTAGCCGCGCCAGTCAGGGGTTGGGGTTAGGAGTTAAGGGTTATACTTACGGGTTGGGGTTAAGGGTTAGGGGTTAGACGGGGAGTTGTCTACAGCATATACGACTGCGAAGTAAGATCCAAACGCTCGGTCGTACATCTAACGCAGTATAAATTTCGTGGATTTGGGGGTGGGCGTTTCGTGCGCTGTAGCGATTTTAGTTCGCAGTTCGTGACTTCTCATGAACTGTAGATCCTCATGCGCATTACATGGGCACGCGTAATGCAGCCGATAACATAAACCACTGCAACATTTTCCGGCTACGATGCCCATGATGCAGTCTACCGTTGCCCGCTAGTGTTCAAGAACTGCATCAGAGTAGTTAAAAATGAGGAGGAATGTTGGACTTTGTTTAAAGTTAAACTGCATACCTACCCTTGTTTGCTGCAAGCACAATCGCTGCGACCCAGGGAAGAAGAATGAGGATCAAATTGCTTGCCTTCAGTTTCCCTGTCTTGTCCCGTGTTTCATTTTATATTTCTTCCAGCGTGATGCCCTGGGTTTGGGCTGGCCGGGCGTTACCCAAATTTTGCCTTATTAGAACGACCCATGTCGAATACTGACGGATATGATTGTCATCTCTCTTTTCGTCTTATGCCACCTGATATCCAGGAAAGTCTAAGGGACGTTCTTCTGAAGTTCTCTTGCGACACTCAGCTCGGGGGAAATGGGGAAAAGTGTTTGCACTGTGGCGCTAAACTTAGCCTGTTTCATTTTCACGAATATGAATTTAAAGTAAAAAGGCAGGACCAACGCGAGGCAAGAATTCCAAAACCTCGGTATTATTAAACAGACACTGTGTAACTTTGTAAAGAAAAATGATGTACCATAAAAGAATTCATAGTAGAAATGAAGTCCCTATTTAGTTAGGAAATGGTCTATGCACAACACACATGCCAGTAAGGTTTACCGGTTCATCTTGATTGCAGACCACATTCTCTGCAATCTTGTAAACAGAGTTCGCAGGCGAGATTACCCATATTGAGACCACTAATTGCCCTGACGTTGGTCAAAGTTTGACCGGCAGACTTTGGCAAATAACGCGTAAAGGGGCAGTTCAGTTAATGTCTTTTCGTTCTTAAAAGGTCCCACTGGGTACGCTATCAGGATTTGTCAATGGTTGAAATCCAACAAATAATATCAGTTGCGTTCCTTGCAGAGATAACAGGTGATATGACTCTTCCACTCATTTATCATAATTTGTTGTCGTAAAGGGTGATCAACTAGAAGCCATCCATGGCATCATCAATTCAACAATTTCGGGAAGTATGTTCACACTGGACGAGGAAGTCGACAATAAGCTCCAATTTTGAATGTTATCACCCATCGCAAGACTGACGAAACATTACACGTATCCGTTTACCGCAGATAAATATATGCGGAATTCGTTCCACACTATGAGAGCAGCAACCCAATCTCTCACAAACGGAGCACAGTAAACAGCTTGCTTCACCGAGCAAAAACACACTCTTCCGACGAATAAAGCTACAGGATACAACTAAATTATCTGTTTGAATTATTTTCCCTAAATAATTATTCCCGAGATTTTGCATGTCGATGCATGAAGAAACAAGAGTTAAAAAAGAAGGAACTAGGAAGCTTCAAGCAGGCGCCTACAGCAAATACGTGGGGAACTCTCACTTATATTTATACTGTGTCTGAACCCGTTGAAAGGCACCTGAGGAAACACCAAACACACGTGGCAAACAGATTAGTGACTGCCTTACGCGGTCCGCATAAAAAGGAAGTCGTTTATAAGACCCCTTGCAGAACGTGAGATTCCATATATTGTGGCTAAACTAAAAGGCTTGCCTCCAGGTGCCTCCATGAACATCAATTAATCGTTATGATTCGATACCATCCATCTCAAATGACCATGCACATATAAGATACTGGGTGACTTAAGATACATGATCTGTCATGAAACCTGAAAACGGAAACTGATGTGAGAATTTTTGGACGTTCTTTACTTTGCGCATTTTATTTACTCCACCAGCCTATTGGATGAAATGTCCTTTTCTTATGCAGGAATTATGTTCACGTATTTATATCCAGCAAAATATTAATAAATTTTGCGAAAATGGGCACTGCAAAATATGCATGCAGTCTCCTGCACTAGGCGCCGTCCACACTGGTGAAATCAAGCGAAAGTCCGTTTATTCTTGTTGAACCGCATCTCACGCAAGTTAAACGAGTCAAGAATAACATGAACCCCAGGAAGACTGTTCTGAACTCTATACTTAAAATGTAGGCTGTTGACAAAAATTCATATATGAAATTATATTAATTCTTAAAGGATATCAGGATGAAAACTACACTGAAACAATAGTTTTAAATGATATTTAATTTGCACTTTAACATTTAAAACGTCTTCGCATAATAAGACATTTTATACATTTAATTCGAAGTTTACTGAATTACAACCATTTTGACTTTTTCGGGATAGTGCGCTTTTCTAAAAAAATCGGCATTTCGAAGCATAGCAACATTGCTTTTAATATTTCATTTAAGTTTTTAATTCCTCCAAGGCTGTACTTGATTAACATAGATATTGGATCCATGAATTGATGTTGGTTTGCGATTGATTGGCAATCATTTGTAAGTTCCGACGCATTCCATGAGTTAGGTCACATACTCGAAATGGGACAAGACGGCACATACACACGACACTATGTTGACGAGTAACAGTTCAAAGTCCAGTAGCAGTTGACCAGCCAACTTTGCGGCCAACGTTTTATGAACCACTTCAGTTGTTTTGACCAGTTGAGCAAGTCCAGTTACTCTGTGCAGTTCTCAGCTTTACTGGACAATCGACCTGGCGTATCGATGAAAGAAGTAGAAGAGGCGACTTTTACAACGACAGCGTCCCGCATTACTTTAAGTCCCAAGATGTTGATTGAGGCCTTTGAAACAAGTACCAACTGAAAACAGAAAACCTAATCCTCCTAAATGCAGAGAAAACAATTTTTTGGAAAGACTGAGATACCTCACTCATGTCCCTACGTTGTGATGAGAGCAGCCAGTCTGTGTGGCATTCTGGTCCTACAGGATCCTATTTGACCGTGAAAAATGCGTCTTTCGTCGGCTTCACACCCAGCTGTCCAGGCCAAATATTTCGTCTAGTCATCTCATGTAGAATATCAGGGGCATATTCCAGCTAGGGTCACTGGGGCGTTGAAGTAGACATTTTTCACAAAACTATGTGCTTTTCCTTACTCTTCCCTCACAGCCCAAAACCGGTTAATTTACGACTACAAATGCTTTACTGAAATATTGCCAGTAACATGTTCTGAAACTATGGTGCGTGCAGAGATGTCAATTTCCACACTGGTCCATGAAACTGGTCGTTATCGTAGCCGGCGCTCACCTTTTCCAAAAAATAGGCAGAATATTCAGACTGTACTGTCGTTCACAAAGTCTCTTTAATCAGAGTTCGTCCGAGAAATCCATTCATGATGAAAGAAACGTTAGGTGCCACAAATAAATGATAGCATTGGTTTGGATTTCTATACTTGTAAATCCGATGTTAATGAAAAACTTAAAAGTGCTGGGATCCAGCGATGGAATACTGAAATGAGTGGAAAGGAGGCATCTTATTCAGGGGTCATAGTCAATAAAAGGGGGCCTGCGTAGGTGCACTATCTTGACAGCTGACGAAAAGAAATGTCCTTGGAACTTCTGCCACAATCTTAGCTTTTGCATCTTAGGAAATTACCGTCTCAAAATTTTCTGAAATGGCTGGTCATATTATGCAGTTTCCGTGTCTGTCTTCTTTGTGGGTTTCATAAATCCCACGGCCTGACTGAGATCAAGGCAGAGATAGCCGAATTATCAGCGACTGTTTCGTCTTTGCAGCTACACCACCCTACACCGCACATTTCGACGTACAGTTAGCCGAGACTGTCGCCAATCCCGCTATCACCCGAGCACTAATAACCCCTGTTGGTGTCGTAACAACTTCGGTGTTGCGAAGTTTGCCGATAACATCGTGTCTGTTCAAAGGCAGGCAGCCCTAACTTCATCCCGGAGCCCACTGAGATCATCTAACCGGCATGTGCAGCCGACTGCTCCGTTGAAATTCAACACAGGCGCCACATGCTGGTAACCCACAATCTTTTGTGCCGATGCCCGTGTCTGCATTTTCCCCCTGTTTCTTTGTCTCCCTGCAGAGCAAACGGGTCAGCCCAAAGGTCAGTGCGTCCAATCTCTCTGGTAGCTCTAGCCCTGGACGCGCCTTTTACGTCCCTGTCAATCGGAGTAACAGACATTTTTTGGTTAATACTGGCGCGGAGCTATGTGTCATCCCTCCCACAGCATCCAACCGGTCACTTCTTCCGGGCCGTTGACATCTCTCCAATCGTCATCTTCGGTAGCTGACTTCTCCCCTTCTCTGGGCACCAGCTTTCGGCGTCCATTCTCTTGGGCCTTTGTCATTGCCGACGTGCGGGGAAACTGTATCGAAAATCTGGATTATCCGATCGACTACCGTTGGTCTCATCCGAACGACCAGACTATCAAGCTCAACGTCTGGTGTTTACCTCATTATGAACTGTCCCGCCCACTTGCCTTCCTGAACCCTGTTCGGGATAGCCCATTTCGGCAGCTCCTTGATAGATACCTTGGTATCACCTGTAGTACCTTCACGGCCTGACGTTGTCCACCACATTCCTGCGGCTGGCCCTGCTGCGTTTTCTTAGTCCCGCCGTCTAGTGATTCAACGACTGTCGGTCGACAGGGCCGAGTTTGAGCACATGCTTCAACTGGGCATCATCCGTCAGTCTGAAAGCCCATCGGTTTCACGTCTCTGCATGGATCCAAACCGTCGTCACTGGTGACTGGCGCCCCTGCGGTGACTACAGAACCTTGAGCAACGTAACTATACCCGACCGCAACCCTGTCCCGTATCTTCAAAATTTTGCCAATACCCTAGTCGTCAGCAAATCTGTGTTCTCGAAGATCGACTTAACCCTTGCCTTTCACCTGATTCCCCATCGCCCTGGAGGACGTTTGAAAGACGGTCGTCAGCGCTCCCCTTGCCCACATTGAATCGCTGCGCATGTCATTTGCACACCACAACGCCTTCCAGGCCTTCTAGAAATTCATAGACAGTGTGCCTCATGGTCTCCCTTTTGTGTATCTGTGTTGTCAGTAGGATAAATAATCATACAGTTGTATAGTACCGACTGCCTGCTGGCTGTTTGTGAACATTACGTGGTTATTTCGCTGTAACTGGTGGATTCTAGATCAAATAAATCAAATTCCGGACTGTGCCTGAAAAAGATCTGTTCCGAAGAATTTACTCAAATTTCGCGCATTGTTTTCCGTGGAAATTAAAGAGATGAAACTGAAGTTCATGTACCCAGAAAACACACGAGGAAGGCTAGGGGACCCATTGATGAGCCGAACCCCTCGCATCTGCGTCAAGCAACGGCACGATATTGGTAAAACACGCGTGTCTGGGCTTTTAGTTTCTACATGTGTTGTCAGTACGGTTATTAATTACGCAAATTTAATGTGTTTGATATTCTTCATGAGTTGACAGCATAAGGACCCTGTTTAGGCTGTGTGTCCTACTGTGACTTCGAATTGCCAAAGAAACAGAGTGAGTGTTAAAGGACGGGGGGAGAAGTGGTAAGCTTGTTGAAGCACAAGTCATCTCCGTCGTAAATAGATCCGCGTGCTATTCACCACTCTCATGGAGCACGGTCCAGTCATTTCTACCGGATTAGTCAACCGACCCACATTCGCAGAATTTGTAAACACTTCGCCATACTGGCCAATCCACGTTGAGAAGAAAAATAAGACCTGTTTGATCATTTATCACAGAAGACTATTCCCATTAAAGTTATCTACTGAAAAACCAGTAGTGACCATAAGCGTGCGTGCGTAAATTCGGCATAAATAGTAAGCAGTTTTGTAAGAAAACGTGTTCTCAACTTGTAAGCAGATTCCGTGGCAGAAATTTGTCAAACATCTGCAGGACGCTTGGTGAAATCTGCGACTGCTTTATTTTTCCCGGCTGGAGACTTGATATGCGGAGCTTTGCCGTTTTTGGTAGTGGAGACGGATGGAGAAGCTAAAATGGAGACGTCGCATTACAGTAATAAAATTATAGGCCAACACAAGTGCACGCCAAATGACTGGGGAAAAAATTCCCAATCTCATAAAATCAAGATGGCACGTCGTCGTGGATGGACAAATAATGCATAAAAGTAAGTGGAAAGGTAAGGCTCTCAGTTGACATACCTTTGTGTGAGCACGCTGCAGTTGCTTCTTCACATGCCTTTTGCGTCAGAAAATTGTTTGCACTTGGGTTGCAACCGCCAAATGTGAATTTTCTGCACTGTCCGATTTTACTGTCGTATCCATATCGTATGTGGATGGCCCGACACCTTCCGGCTTCCAGGGGCGTATTGCATATCTTCGTGGCGGCTGGATTGTAGGGATTTAGCTGTTAGCATGATTGGTTATTAGACATAACTACAATTCTACAGGTTAGGCTTGAGTTCTAGACTAGGAATTAAGAGGGGCACAAGTTATCAATTCACGGTGCAGTGAGATCTTGGTACTTGCAACACCCACAGATACAGTAGGTCAACTATCTCATGAAAACTGATAACAGAAACTGAAATGAGAATTTCTGGACGTCTTAAACGTTGTGCATGTTGCTTGCTCATCCAGTCACTTCAGTGAAATGTCCTTTTCTTGTAAATGAATTTAGTTCACGTAATTATATTAGGCGAAGTGTTTACAAATTCTAGCGAAAATGGACGTTTCGGTATACCCGTGCAATGTCATGCTAATCCCTGTCCTAGACTTCTGTTGGTCATATGAGTGGCTTTTTCATTGAAAGCAGAGTAATTTACCCGCGGGGGTCTTAATAATCAGAAGTTGCCAGACTTAAAAATTTATTTTTTTGTCGGATGTATCGTTAAGGAACGTGAGAGGAACGGCCAAAAGTGTCAAATGTTTTCTTGGCCTCACTGCAAAAATACAAAATACCCAGAGATCCGTCAACAAAGTGCAGCATTAAAGCACTTCTACAAGAATATCTTATAAGAGAAAGTTTTCTAATTGATCGAATGAATATTCGTTGCTCACTTACGTTGTGGAGGACCATTATATTCGAAAATGATGTTTCGGTCTTCACATGTGATCCAAACGACATCCTTCATGAAAACGAATGCCTAAACACTCGCTATGTCGGTAAACGCCTTCAAACGGTATTTTATCTTAAAGATTTTAACAGATAAATGTCATAGAATCTGTCTTTATGGACGATCGGAGGAAAACATTGAAAATCCTGAAGTATTCAACAATCTTTCAAAGTAGGTCTTAAACTCAACGTAATCCAAAACAAACGAAAAGTGCAAATTAATTTACCGGAAAAAATTTCTCTCTATAAACACAAAGTGGTATGTTTATGATAACGCCTATCAATTCTAGTTATATTTATTAATTACCGATCGGCCTGACGGCATATGACCTTATGAAAACTTTTGCTCCTGCAACGTCCACACTGGTGAAATTAAGCGATCTCCCGCTTCTCTTGTTAAATTGCATCTCATTCAACTCAAACGAGTTAAGAATGCCGCAAATCGCTAGAAAACTGCCTTGGAATCTATTCTCAGAATGTAGGCTGTTGACAAACGGTCATATATGAAATTACATTAATTCTTAGGGGTTATCTAGACGCAAAGGTTACTAAAACAATACCTTTAAACGTTATTATATTTGTAATTTCATATGTACTCCGTTCTTGAATCGGAAGACATTATTTGCGTCAAAAAACGAAAGTTACTAAATTGCAGCCATTTTTGAAGTTTCCGAGAATGTGCGTTTTCTTAAAAAACGAAATTTGGAAACAACACGATACTGCTTTTGGTATTTCTTCTGTCTTTAATGCTTTAAAAAATGTACTTAATTAACATTGATACTGTATCCATGGATTGGTGTCCGTTTGCCAGCGATTGATAGTCATTCGTAAATTTCGACAACTTTCATGGGTTAGGTCATCTACCGTATGTGCATGGACTGCGAAACGAGCAAAAAATGCTGGTTTGATTAACACGCCCAGTGACGGACGAATACCTTGATTGCATTTCATAGACGTATTCTGGAACGCAAGTAATTTAGATAGAGGAATATATCGTTTTTTATAACTATATAATTGCGGGGCGAGCGCACAAACAGGCGGGCAGACCAATATCGGCCACTTCTGGCGTTGAAAATTATGAGGCCCCTCGACGGGGTGCATTTTATGCACCTCCCGCGAAGTTCCTTTCCCCATGTAGAGTATGTAATAATATAAAATGTGCAAATCTGTGTGGGCATCAACCCTGGCTTACATTCAGGCATTTTTTTTAGGACAGTTATTGTCCTAACGCTCAGGTGTGCATAAATCATTTGATTCTGCCATACAGCAGATGATATAAACTATAAAATATCTTGATCGATATTTGAGTTGGTGAAACGGCATATATTCGGTGCGGTTAGTTCTGTTTGTAGAATTGACGAGAGTTCGAGAAAGTCCTTTTCTGGAGAAGATGTCATGTTAGGTCAGTTTAATCGAGAGGAAAGAGGTCAAGATTGAACAAATTTTGACAGTTCCAGATATCCACCTAATTTTCTATTCTACGAAGTGTCACCTGCTAAAACCCCTTATTTTCACGCCGTACGTTATGAAAACACATTCATATAACCAAAAAATATCCAAGAGGCCCACTGTGAAAATGAAAATTGTCAATTTTACTACAGGAAAATCAGGTTAAGCCAACTAAGATGCATTATCTTCATGGAACAAAAAAAGTTGCACTTTACAAATGCTTTTTAGCAAAATTTCAAAGTTTTATATTGCCAACCACAGTAATAAGCTTGTACGACAGTATTTGTCTTACTATACCGGGAACTGGTAGGCGTAGACACACACATACATACAGTTGGTGTGTTAACTCCTGAAATGTCGAGTGAAATTCCGAAATGCGTTATCGTTTCGAAAAGATTAATTAAGTAGGGTGTTAAATTAGCCAGCCTGCAACATAATTCTATAATATTTCAGTTAACTCAAGATGCCGGCCTTCAGACGAACTTCCGTTTGGCTGCACACAAAAACCACAGTCTGTAAATATGACTACTTGTGTAGCATGCATTTTTCTCATTGATTTTTGATGCCCCTAAATGTCCATTTATAATTCATGGAAAACACGCATAAATATATTTTTTCTTCTGCTCATTCGGTAGAAAATCACGTTTTCTTTAGATTTTAAACTCAAAGAAGGGTGATGATTTGGCATAAAAAGTTTCTAATTGTGAAACTGTTCAATACCGTGAAATGGCTGTTCACAAAACTTAATGTCTCTGCATTTACCAATGTGGCTTGTAAAGTTCACAATATGGATCAAATCCACTGCTCAATTTTATGAAAACTATATGAGCACCCTTTGTTACCGTAGAGAAATGTGTGGTTTTCCGTACGCGGAAAATATACGGCTTGCAGATTGGAAACCCTGAATCCAAGTCTAACGGTTGAGCGGGCTCAAAATTATTCGGGAATTAAATAACGTTCTGAAAACAAAATTATATCCTTTCTTCGAGTATAAAATTGAAAACAGACGTAATTATCTACCGAATCAATAGGAGAATGAATATTTTTGGACATACTTTCCATGAAATATAATTCGAATTTTAGGGCCATCGAAAATCAGTGAGAAAAATTCATGCTATATAAGTAGTCATTTTGCACATAGTGTAGTTTTGCGATGCAACAGGATGGATGTTCATTCGAAAGCCAGCGTCCTGATGTAACTGAAATATTATAGAATTATTTTGCGGGCTGGCTAATTTTACAACCCTACTTAATTAATCTGTTCGGAACGAAAACACATTTCGGAATTTCGGTTGACATTTCATGAGTTGGCCCACCTACTGTATATATATTGCGCTCTACATGCTGCCACCTTTCTTCGCTACGCCGTACAGCAAAGATGTCAAAACAGATCCTAACGGAAATTGACTTTGAACCGATACGGTAACTGGCAGCCGAAGGGCTGCCATAAACTACTGTAAAATATTCCGACCACAATGCCCATGATGGAATCTATCGTTGCCCGCCAGTGTTCAAGAACTGTGTCGGAATCGTTGAAAATGAAGAGGGTTGTTGTGCTCTGTTTAAAGCAAACTCCATAGTAAGGTGATTTCATGCTAACAGGACAGGTAATAGCCAGAAGCCCATACACGCCTGTTTCGCCGAAATTCTGCCACTATATGACACAGCTGTGAAGGTTTCGGCTCATCAGTGGATACCCAGGCACTCCCTGTCTGCTTTGTGGTAGATACTCCAATTTACAAAGTGTTGCTTTTTTAATTTTCTTAGAAACTAACTGCGAACTGGGAGTAGATCAGTACATTTAAGGTCTGCAGATCCAAGCACAAGTCACTGTGCCTACTTCCTCCTGCTGTGGAGCACATGGTGGACATCGTTCTGCATAATGGTCGAACTCTCGGTTAGGGATGGCCTTTCGGATGAGTCATGCAATATAACACCACGGAAAATCTCGACGTTGTGGAATTTGTTTTTAGCTGTGTACCTTGTGAAGGAACCGAGAGGTGTCTGGGTCCTCGTACGTTGAGCAGGTCACCGGTTTTGATTGAAAGCTACCGGAGTTGTTAAATCCAGGCGTGGTCAATGTCAGTCATGCCTGTGAAATGAACCATATAGATTCATAAATGTGATCATTGCGTGCAGTCAGTCATGAGTGCAGAAAGTAGGTTATTATTGAGCAAAAATGTGTTGTCCATATATAAGTGCTTGGATAAATGCAACAATATTTGGATAAAATCTGCCTTTAGAAACGTTCATGAATATCAGTCATAGACTTCTTATTCAGAATGCTTTTCGACTAGAATTTTGCTAGTTCTGTCACTGTAAACGGTGTCCCGTTGCGAAAACTTTTCAAAATGTTGTTGGTCATTTCTAACAAAAGTTGATCTTCACAGATTGACGTTTGCTTTGCAGAGGGATTTTAATTTAATACGGTAGGTTGGCTAACTCATGAAATGTCAACAGTAATTCCAAAATGCATTTTCGCTGCGAAAAGATTACTTAAAACGTGTTGTTAAACTGATCATGATGCAGCATGGTTGCATAACAATTCAATTACCTCAGGATGCCGGCTTTCGAACAAACCACTTTTCGGCTGAATGCAAAACTGCACTCTCTAAAAAACGATTACTTAAGTAGCATGCATATTCTCATTGATTTTCGATGCCCTTAAACATTCAATTGTATTTCGTGGAAAACATGCCTAAAAATATTCAGTCTCCAGCTCATTCGGTAGAAACTTACGTCATCTTCCAGTTTTACCATCGAAAGAAGGGTATAAGTCGGTTTTTCAAAACCTCTCCAATAACGGAATCATTCTGAACCCGACCTGCTGTTACACTTGTATTCAGAGTTTTCAAACCACAAGCCGTATATTTTCCGCATACGGAAAACCACATATTTCTCCACGGTACTAAGAGGAGACCATATGTGGTTTAAAAATTGTAGCAGCAGATTTGAGTCGCATTGATAACTTTACAAGCCACATTGGTAAATGCAGAGACACAATGTTTTATGAACGGCCACTTCACGGTATTGAAAATCCACAATTAGAAACTTTTGTAAAACCGACTTATACTCTTCCTTCGAGGGTAAAATTGGAAGAACACGTAATTCTCTAAGGAATGAGTAAAAAAATGAATAGTGTTATGCATGTGGCCCATGAGATATGATTTAATTTTCAAGAGCATCGAAAATCAGTGAGAAAAATGCAAGCAACATATGCAGTCACTTTTTACAGAGGGTGGTTCTTGCATGCAGCCGGAAAGGAGTTTGTTTGAAAGCCGACTGCCTGAGGTAACTGAATTATTATAGAATTATGCTGCATGATGATTGATTTTACAAACCCACTTAAATAATCTTTTCGAAACGAAAACCCATCAACAATTAATTAGGAAATGCGTGCTATTTCAGTAGTCCTCTTAGCGACAATGAATGTAACGTCTGCATACCGCAGCCACAATTTAGGACTAATGAGTGGAAGAGTCATTCATCCTAGTTTCTGTATTGTTACCTCTGCAAAAAACGTAACTGATATTATTTGGTGGATATCAACCATTGACAAATCCTGATGGCGCACACCGTGCGAGCTTTTAGGTATGAAATACATTAACTGAAGTGCCCCTTTACGCATTGTTGGTCAAAATCTGCCGGCCAAACTTTAACCAGAGTCAGGGCGATTACTAATCTCACTACGAGTAATCTCACATGCAGGCTCTCTTTACGAGAAAGTCGTTCGATCTACAATCAGGATGAACCAATGAACGTCACCGATATGTCCATTGTGAATATACCATCTTTTAACTAATCAGGGACTTCATTTCTACTTTTCTTTCTTTAATGCAACATCTATTTATTTTTCAAAAATGCGTGGTGTCAAGATTTGCGTAAGTATTTACCATACTGACGACACAGGTCAAAGCTAAAAGCCCAAATACGCATGTTTCGCCGATATTGTGCGGCTGTCTGATACAGCTGCGAGGAGTTCGGCTCATCAAGTTCGTGCATTAATTTCCTGGGAAATTAAAAAAGGCAGAGGAAAACTGCCGTTCATATATCAAAAAACACACGAGAAAGGCTGGGGACCAACTGATGAGCCGAACCTCTCGCAGCTGCGTCAGGCAGCGACATAAGATCGGCGAAACACGCGTGTCTGGGCTTCTAGCTTCTACCTGAGGGAGAGAAAGAGAGAAATTCGCTTTATTTTGAAATCATAAGCTCAAAATTTTCGGCAGAAAATTGGCTTCATTCAATATGGGCAGTAAATAAGTTAATAGGTTATTCCCGAGTCAAAATGTTTAACACCAGAGGAACGATTATTTTGAGGACAGTTCAAGTCTCAGCTTCTGTATTTCTATCTCTT
>CACRXP010001510.1:15891-60736 GCA_902702965.1 Spirometra erinaceieuropaei | reverse complement strand
AAGCTCGTGGGAAATCATCCAGGCCTGGGGTGGAGCAAACGGAACTGGTGACAGTAAATTAAGTTCGAAAATACATTGCTACTATATATTAATCGGTAGTACATGCATTCAAATCCTACCTGAGCTCAATGTCAAGGGGTTTAGTTGGAATGGATTATCAGAGGGCCGGCCGCGCCATCGGTAGGTGGTTGGCACGTTACCGACCTGAGTGGTATTAAACCACACAAACCAGCTATGCAGTCGAGGAAACGCATTGGTGGCCCACTTTGCGAAGAGTTCTGAGTCGGCGGGAGACATGGTAGGTAACCGCTGCAGTAACGCCTGGGGGCGATTAAAAGTGTGAAACAAGAGAATAAAAAACCCCAATCAAGAAGCGCAAAAGAACAATCACACGGTTATTAAAGAATCCTTTTAGCTGGAGAAATAAAGGCAAAACGGGTAAATAGACAATAGCAGATTTACGAGGACTAGGACCGACTTGCGCTTTAAGGTCGAAATTCTGCCAGATTTGGTAGACAAAACGTCCTGTATAGGGGTAATAGACAATGCCCATGATGACCCTATTGAAAACGGTACATACAATACAAATGTTAAATGCACATCTTACTAAACTTTTGCCAGTACATATATTCTTACAGAAAACGTTTTTACCGTGCAGGACTGCGAAGGGTGAGGCAAGCGGTCTTTTCAATGTACATATGAAATTTTAAGTGCAATTACATACAATAAGCATAAAGTGTGGTCATTTGCGCAGTCTGAGAGGGAAAATTTCATGAAACACCAGGGATGTGCTACATAGAGATGAAATCAAGAAATAAAATTTATGGCTGGCCGCAGATAGTTCTGCAGTGAGTCGTCGTTTATCAAAGATCAAACGATCCAGTTGCCTTTTGACTACAGCCACTACAGTCACTATTTCAAATGGGGGTGGGTTCAATGGTCGGATAACACGCTGGCTGAAGGAAAACTTCCGATGGTCTAGGCTTGTACGCTCCAGCTTGATTTTGTACGGATGACCGCGCAAGTGACTCATGGTCGTGAATTCAAAGAAGTCTTTAGATTTCACGACTATGAGTCACCTGCGCGGTCATCCATACAAAGTCCTAGAGGTACTACCAAAGATAATAGAGATAGTAGGATTGCCATTATGGCTTACTTGATATCGTTCGATTCTAGCTCACGAGGAAGATGTCAGTTTGACCCTCGTGGACGATGTCCGCTGCAGCCCAAGAGATGGGGTCCAGCCGTGGTGATTTGCGCGTGAGTCAGTTTAGAGCGCGATAGACTTGCGTAGCATCTATCACGCTCCCTTTCTTCACTCGCCTTCCCCGATATCAAGAAGTCCAGACGACCGGGGGGGGGGGGTGACCACGAGTGCGGCGGCTGTCAAAGTTAAATGACCCGTCTACGCGTACCGCACGCGATTCGGCCCTCGCTCTAGGCGTCGCACAGGCGAGAGTGCCATAAAGACCATATTAAGTAGTTGGGAAGAGTCGAGGTGGAGACATCAAAACAACCCGTCCGACCTCGTAAGATATAAATTAGCGCTGCCCCTGAATTTAGGCCTGACTTTCACTAGTTAGCTTCAATTCAAACCGTATAATCTGTGGTAGATGGGCGCTCACCGATCCAGTTACGAAAATGCACGTTCCGTCGTGCCTTGGGGCTCACACTAGAACCATCGCAGGCAGTCGCACAGCCACTAGTAGTAATAGAAGTAAATGAGATGATACCGACAAAGACAAAGCAGACCGGAATGGCCATTTCTGGCTTATTAGCCGTCAGTAGCCGATCAAAACCGACAGGACAACGTGCCCCTGACTCATTGGTAGGGCATTCGACTCAAGGACCAAAGGCCCTGGGTTCGAATCCCAGGTGTATAACGTGTGACAAAATGTCCCGAGCAATAGCAGAGAAATTCGGCCGTAAGTGCTACCCCCTGGAATACCAACTGACAAGGCGACGTCATCCGTATTAGCGAGTCTAGTCAGAAATATGGGATACTGCTCTGTTAACGGCATTAGTTCGGTACGTGTTTTTTCGCAAGTTAGAAACCAAGATCATAGACCTTTACCGCTAGTTTAAGAGGTCCCCAGCGCCTGCATTCGGAGAAGCGTAAGGTCAATAGGACTTACTGTGGTACTGCGATAATGATTACTGGTGGGCTATGGAAGTGGAGAAGTGATTCAAGATTCATCAAAGAGAGACCAAGAATTTCACAGGCCACCCAGTGAAAATGAACAGACGCACCTCCACAACAAGCATCAAGGTAGGCGGATTGGCCACACTCGTAGATTGGACAACAAATTCGGCCGGCACACGCGCGCGGGCCTCCCAGCCCAGAATCTGCTCCCGTGGGATCCAACCCTCGGCATTCATGAGGTCAAGCCAATGGCTCAGCGACTGCAAAGCCATCTCCACATCCCATTGGGCCAACAACAGGCCGTGGAAGCCCTCATCCCAGAGGAAACCGCGCGGAAACTGCTGACGCGAGGGAGTCGCCGTGTAGAGACTGGACGGCCCGTAATCAAGCGGATCGGGCCCCAGCAGCGGAGACTGTATAATCGAGCTGCCGTAGAAGTAGCCGATCCCACCGAGCAGATTGCTCAGGGCGGACCTGGACAAGGCGAGCTGAAGAGAAGGGGGGGTATATCAAGACAAGCGTCCTCAAGGCGTGCAGTCCGGAGACCGCCCAGAATAGGGTGCACTTTCAAAAGGCGAAACACTCAGCGTAAACTAATGCGCAAAGCAAACAGTCATATCTGAGAATGCAAAATCACATGCGATAGAGAATCATGTCGTCTGTATATTGTACACTTGAAGAAGGAGTATAATTAGGTTCTAAAAAAGTTTTCTGATTCCCGAATAATTTGGGGCCTGATCAGCCGTTGCATTAGCGCTTAGTGATTTCAGTCTACAAGGCGCATGCGTTCCGTGTATGGAAAACCATACATTCCTCTATGCCTTTAAAAAGATACCAGATAGAGTCCATAAAATTTTGCAATTAATGCAGCCTATGCTGTGCATTTCATGAGGAGCAGTGGTAAACGGACAGGTACGATGCTGTGTGAATGGACATTGCAAGGTCTTAAAAAATCTCACTAGAAACTTTTTAAAAACCTAATTATACTCCTTCTTCAAGTGAACAATATACAGACGACGTGATTCTCTATCACATGAATAAAAGAAAACATTTTTGTCCATGTTTTTATGAAATATATTTGAATTTATGAGACCATCGAAAATCAATGTGAAAAATGCACACCACATAAGTAGTCATTCTTTACCGAGTACAGTTTCTACAGGAGGCCGAAAAGAAGTGCATTCAAGAGTCAAGATCCTACCAAGTTCGAAATACTATAGGTTTATGCCGCAAGATAATCAGTATTACAAATCCACCCGAGTAATCCTTCGTAATCGAAAACGCTTTTCAGAATTTCGGCCAACATTTCCCGAGATCGATCACGCACTGCATTTCAGGCTTATCCATGTCTCATTCAACCAACTATACCACCAGCGTCTGCGACCGGAGACAGAAACCGACGGCAAAATGTCAAGCTTGTGTCGGAATAAGCGGAAGACCGAGGTCCCATCAGCGCTTCAACGCTAGTTCGTCAGTGTCGGAGTAGACTGTGGAGTCCTCAAGCTGGAATTAATACACACTGATCTCAAAATAAGCTAACTGATGGTAGGGGTCGACAATAGACTGCTGTATGTGTTGCCTCTAGCAGGTGATTACCAGCTCACGACTCCCACCACCACCACAACTAGTTTCCTTAGAGACGCACGGCCCGGTGTGTATGTGTTATGGGAGAAAAAGGAATAAACAGTTACGAAGTGACAGTTCGACCGTCGATTCTGACGATGTCCACTTGGGTTTCACAACAGCGTGGGCACGGAGACGGTGACTTGCACTGCATCTTTGCACTCTCTTCTCCTTCCCCTCCCCGCCCCCACCTGGTTCCGGTGTCAAGACAGACTCAAGAACCCCTAACCTTGATCCCTAACTCCTAACCCTGACACCTAACCCCTAAGAGGTACGGCAACGAAAAAGGAGCTTGCCCCCTCTCTTTCGTAGCTCCACTTTCAGCAAATTCCTGACGCGAAAGTCCAAAATCGTTCCTCAGGGCCCCTAAATCGGTGGTTAGAAGCTCTTTTCTTTCAAATCACCGATGCTGGGTTGATGCAAGTAAGAAAAGCTCTTCTTCGACCATTACTGGGGCATGCAGAGGTTCCTAGGTGTTTTGTGGTCACTCTCTGGCTCTCATTGGTGAATTGAGGTCAGCAGGTCCATCAAAAGAAACGGTGGCGCCTCTACGTAAGACGCCACCAAGGCTGGATCGATCAGCCAGGATCAGGAGAGGCACTTCAAGGCGTCGCCTGGACTACCGAAAAGGAATGTCCTGACGGTGGTAGACGCGCAAAAACCACGGGCCGGCACTGGTTGGAGATGATGGAGAAGAAGAGACATGATCGCTGGGACAAGAGCTTTATTCGCTTGACGTTTCGGATTCGTGCTCGAACATATCATCAGAAACAACAGCAGATACGGGTGGTTCATGCACAAGGGGCTGCAGTATTTATAGGATGCAGTCGCCATGCTATCGTATACCTATAAAAATTCACGACTCCCCCTTCATCGGGGACTGCTGCGCCTGGTGCAGTCATTGTTTGACGGCCGATATTCGCGTAGTTAACTGCTGCAATTTCATCACGTGTGTTGGATGTTGGTGTGACGATTGCTCGACCATCTAACCCGCCGACCTTGGTGTTGGGAATGGTGTTCGCCTGTGCGCTCCCCGCCTGGTTAATTACTCCGCCTAGGCGAAGTCTCAGCACCGAGTATGGGAGGTGAAGGTCGTTGAACTTGTTAATGGACTGGGGGAGCCAGTGAACCATGACGCAAGCAGCTCGCGGCTCGCGCAGTTGTCACCTCTAGCGAGAATTTCGGCCGCGTCGAATTTGAATGTGTGACAGGATCTCGTCGAATGAGTCACAACTTGAGAGCTGGCGTCATTTCTCCGAACTGCTGCAGCGTGTTCGGAGCAGTCTTCCGGGTTCTCCTAAGTAGTTGCTTTGTCTGCAACTGCACCAGATCCGATAAATAACTCCAGACGTTTCTTGCCGTGGCAGTGGGTCTTTCGGTTTCATTACCCGACGCCCGATGGTCGCCTCCGGTCTGTCTGCAACTGCAACCCCAAGTGGTGAATAAAGCTCTTGCCTCAGCGATCGTGTCTCATTCTCCACGACTGCTTCCTGGGACTCGTCTCTTCGCCTCAAGTAGCATTCTTCTCTCAAAGTCAGGTCACCGCCGCCACCGCCACCAATAACAACAACAACAACAACATCCCCGCCGACACTTCCCCAACCCGCCTTTACCCCAGGGCCAAATGTCAGCTTGGGGCTTTTACAGCCACCAAGCGCTAGGCGGGCGGGAAAAGGTCTGCCCGTTTGAGGATGAGGATGATGACTCATCACCTGCCTGCAGCCGCCGCCGCCGCCTCAACACGGCCGCCAGCGCTGGTGAGCAGGTCGGGCGCGCAGTGAGGTGACGACGTCGTTAACAGGCCAAACAAATGCCTTCTGCAAAACGGGCCACTTCCCAGCGGAGAACGAGGCGGTGCAGTGGATGAGCTAACTCATGACACACTAACTGAAAGTCTGAAATCTGCCCCCAGGGTAGAATGCGCTCCACAGCTGGCGTTTGAGTGCACGTCTCTGCGGCTCCCTGCAAAAACTGCACTCGTTAAAAGTGCCTTCCTAATCAGCATGCGTTTTTTTTCTATTTAATTTGGACGACCACAAAAATCAAAACATGCTTTCCCCGAAAGCGTGAACCGAAATCTCCGTTCTTGAGGTCACTTTGAACAAAATTCCTCCCTCTTCAAATGCTTTTTCGAAGAAACGGTATCTTTCGGTTTAAATCTTTTTTCAATTCCAGGATGACTTTGAATCCCAACCTGTCGCTAAATCAGTTTTTAGGGTTTCCATGTCATAAGCTGTACACTTTCCATCGCTGGGGGAATCATGCATTCCTCGATGCGACTAAGATGTCGTGTTGGGCCCACATAATTTTAGGTGAGGCTTGGTTCTGCAGACCCACTTGAGTTATACCGTATTGTTAGCTTAATAAAACAATATTAGTTAACAATCCGAGCTTAGCCACTCGCGTGTGAACTGATACCTGAAGTAACCGAGGCTGGCGTATAAGCACTTCCCCCAGCGTGGCACAGTCACTCGCTGGATTTAAATGGTAAGGAAGATGTAAATACGTGATATTTGTAAAGTCAGCATATTCGCATCTAGAATTTTTTTAAGAAGCTAACAATATGTTATTACTCATGTAGGGCTGCAGGACCAAACCTCGCCTAATTTTATAATGGACATGTACCGCGTCGTATTCATAAACCGATAGATGCGATGCTATCTAAACGGACTTCAGGGTTGCAATAGACTTCAAGACTGCAACCTTTTTACACCGAACAATGCCGTTTCTTCTCGTGAAAAATTTGAAAAAGACTTAATTTTTTTTGAAAAATCAGTACTAGGAATATTTTCGTGCGTCCTTCATAAAATGTGTTCGGATTTATAAAGGCATCGAAAAGCAACGGAAAAAGCGCCTACTAATTAAGTAAGCATTTTTGGCGAGTTTACTTTTTGTAAACAGCCGGAAAAACGCACATTCTAAAATCGGCATCCTTGCTTGCCTGAAATATCATGGGGATTATGCTACATGATAACCACCATTACAATCCCACCTAAGTAATTCTTTCTTACTGTCACTTACTGTGGATGAATGAGGGCATTTCACCATAAGCAGAGGTTGTAACTGGCCGACACGCAAGTAATTAGGAAACGGAAGCTGTCGTTAATGGGATTATCATTACTTCATGTTAACGCCGATAATAGTGCGTTATGCGACAGTTCTACTACTACTGCTACTTCTACTACTACTTTACTACTACTTCTACTACTACTACTACTTCTACTACTAATACTACTACTACCACCTACTACTACTGCTGCTACTACTACCACTACCACCTACTACTACTACTACTACCACTACTATTGCTACTACTACTACTACTACTACTACTACTACTACTACTACTACTACTACTTGTACTACTACTACTACTACTACTACTACTACTACTATCCCTATTGCTACTATTATTATTGCTATTACTAACACCCATACTACTACTGCTACCAGTGCTGCTGCTACTGCTGCTGTCGCTACTGCAAGCACAACTATTGCGGTCATCAAGACGGCGACACTCACCTCGGCCTCCGAGTGTCTGAGCCCATAGACAGGAAAACGAGCCTGGAATTTGGCCTGAAAGGCGGCTGAGAAATTAGCCAGTTGTTCGTCAAAGTGACTTCCAATCAGCGGTACGGCATCCGAGGAGGTGGAGGCCTGGCTCACAAACTCCACCTCCAGCGCGGTCATGGGCGGCGGTAGCGGCGAGTCGGCCGGACCGGCCTCTTCTGGCTGAACGGTCACCTCGGCCACCCAGAGGTTGGGTTGGCTGGGCGGACTGAAGGCGGAGTCAAAACGCTGCTTCTCCATGAGGTAGATGAGCGGCGAGTCGCGATTCTTGAAGGCCAGCGCGGAGACGATGGAGGGCAGAAGGGCGTCCTCTCGGGGACAGTAACCTGAGAGGTGACTCTGATGCAGGGTTTTGCCGCCGACGACGCTACCGCCGCTGTCCGAATTGCTCGTGTGGAAGTTTACTTGAAAGGCGCCCAATTCGTGGGTGAAGCCTGCAAGGCAGTGAAGAGGGCAAGGGGGGCCGTAGAGGCATGCATAATGAGGCTTTGTCAAGTAGGTGGGAGAGTCAAAGGAGGGTCAGTGGACGTGGATGGTCATTTCTGTCCTGTTTATTGTCACAAGCCTGTCATACCCGGCTCTAGTCGGTTATTGGGTCCGGGTGCTCTACCAGCCGCCATCGAGAACACTCAGTCATGTATGCGTGAGGCCCATGGATTCGGTCCGATTGCGAAACTGTGCACGCGCCTAGCGTAGGCCCCTAGGGTGTCCTTGACTGGCACATGTACGTGGCGTAGCGACGAGCAATCAATAATGGAGTAGTTTTATGGTACGGGGCGTTCACCGATCGTTCTTACGGAACTCACTCGTTCCGGTGTGTTTTACGGGCTCTCTCTCGAGCCCCACCATCAGCCACACAGCGGCGCATGATATAGGCAGAATGCTATTACCGACAAAGACAAGGGAGATTGGAGTGGCCATTTCTAACTTATTAACCGTCGTGGAACACCCGAGGCTCGAACTGGCGACCTGTTAGTTAGAAGTTCAACGCCTCTAACCACTGAGCCACGGGCCCGTTGTCCTGTCGGTTTCGATCGGAAATATACAATGGTGGAGGGGGGTGCTCACCGATCCGAGAAGATAAAGAAGAGTAGGTCATAAGCGACCATTGTGGACCGACTCCCTTATCACCTCGGATAGCACGTGTAACGGTTGGCTGGAACTCAGAGCATATTTCGTATTCCGTTCTGCAAGCGTTCTACCATCCTCCCTTACGGTTGGACAAGTAAATTTCGGTTGTGCGGCAACCAAAGACACAAGGCTACATGCGCAGAGACAATAGAGGGAATAATTGATACTGACCCAACGGTGGAAAAATTCCGTGCCTCGGTGGGATTCGAACCCACGCAGTAAGGGGAAGGCTCTGGTACAGTAAACGCTCTAACCACTTGAGGCCCCTCCGGGAGACGCGAGTTTAATCGCAGTTGGGTCAAGTTTACCCGCCCAACCTACTGCAACGCCTGGAATCCACCAAAGCTGATACAGTAAGTTGACTGCCCAGGCAGGATTTCCTAGGTAATTCACCTAGGACCCACCACATGACTACCAGACTCACGTAATTCATAGATGTTTTGACAGATTCCGAATAATTCATATTGACCCAATCTGCCAAAACATCTATGAATTACGTGAGCCTTGTAGTCATCTGGTGAATTCTAGGCGAGTTACTTAAGAAATCCTGCTTGGGCATTCAACTTACTGTATCAGATTTGGTGGATTCCAGACGTTGCAGTAGGTTGGGCGGGTTACTTGACCCAAATGTGATTAAACTCGCGTCGTCCGGCGGGGCCTCGTAGCTCAAGTGGATAGAGCGTTGACTGTATTAGAGCCTTCCCCTTACTGCGTGGGTTAGAATCCCACCGAGGCGCCGAGTTTTTCACAGTTGGGTCAATATGAATTATTCAAAATCTGCCAAAATATCTATGGAATACAGGGAATCGCAGTGTCCTGCACACTTCAGTCAGACTTTTACTTTAGCACTCGAAACAAGGGTGACGCTCTGCCGATTGAATGATAATCAGCGATTTAAACAAATGTAGCACATATTTGGAATGCAAGACGCCGCATTGAAGCGATGGAGATGTTTTGAAGCTAAAATCTGCCCTGCATATTAGACAGTCATGGCTTGGAAGACTGCCAACTAGGAGGCTAACTAACTTGGCCCTTTTCAGGACTGGCGGTCAGCCTGCAATAACCCCTTCGAAAAAATACGGAGTTTGAGTCAAACAACTTGACCAAAAGATAGGCCAATGGACACGAAAAATCAGACGAGACCGAAGGGCACAGGAGTAGCAGACAAACAGACGCTGGCTGATGCTTTTGGGTCACTTGTGCACTAGTTATTGCGCAAGCACGCTATTAGGTGTGTGCGTGGCAGGTGCTAGTTGGATCCAGCCTCCTCGCGAACTCACTAAGGGTCAAGGGGTCGTTTACAGCGCTCAAGACGTTGCCACCACCGATAGAAGGCGCACAACACAAGCGGCGGTGTGTAGACATCGGATGCATGGGAGCGACCGTCAGACTTGGACTTGCTGCAACAAATATTACGACTTGTTCAACTTAGAGAAGGTTAAGCGCGTCAGAAATGATCGCCTCCTACTGCAGTCAGTCCGAAATAGACTGCAGAATGGCGTTGAACTGGCCACGGAAACCGGAGGACCGGAGAAGTGCTCGAATTCAATTTTCAACTACGCCCATTCCCGTCCTCAACTGCGTATCTCAGCATAGAAACTGAGATGGAACAATACGTGCATAACGGGCGTATTCGCCTTCAGGTCGGCGCAGTACAGGGCCGAGTCGTCTAAACTGACGAATAAAAAGGGCGCAGTTGATGGGTTGTGACTCGTCGGAAAAGGTGTATTGAGAGAGAGAGAGAGGTCTCAGGGTATCAAAAAAAGCACCAAGAACAGAACACGTGTGCGCGCAGGATTGTTCACGCCGTCTTAGTTGGACCTTTCGACTTTCACCGTCACGGTAGTTATTCGAGCTCTTTAACTAATGGACATCTACCACCGTGGGTCGAAGATTTCGTCACAAGCGCGCATGGTTAAGACGGAATCGAAAATCGGATCAAACTGGCGCGCCCTGCCTTGGCTTGCCTCAGTCACGACATTTGAAATCGGAGCAAACTCGGCCAAATGGCCCGATAAGGCCTGTGGGAGACTTTTGCATGAACAGCTTGATGATCAACTTGTCCCTCCAATTTCGGATTACAGATTCGATAACAAGCCGGTTTTTGTTGCTTTTTTAATTTCCTCAGAAATTAACTGCGAACTCGGAGTAGATCCGTGTTTTGTAGGGTCAATAGGCGCAGACCGAAATTTGATGTATGAATACCTGGGCCGAAGTCCAGGGAGATGAATTCGAGGGAAAGAAAGCAACCTGAGAAGGTAGACATCTTCTGAGTGAACGGCTGTCTTCACTACAGCCTTTGCATTCCCAGTTTCATCTTATTACTTACCACGCGCCCACAGCCAACCAGGGCTACCTGCTTCGTCAGTTAATTCGTAGACCTACAGTAGGTGGGCTAACTCATGAAATGTCAACCAAAATTCCGAAATGCGTTTTCATTTCCAAATGATAAATTCAATAGGGTTGTAAAACTAGTCAGCCTACAACATACTTCTATAATATTTCAGTTAGCTCAGGATGCCGGCTTTCGAATGAACTTCCTTCCGGCCGCATGCAAAAATAAAACTCTGTAAAAAGGACTACTTTAGTAGCATGAATTCTTCTCGGTAACAATCGGGAGATGGCACCCAAAAAATCCGCCAAACGAAAGCAGCCTGTCTTACGGGACAGGTAGTAATAGGGGTTTTATGGGTAATGGCTGGTCGGGATGTATGAAACTAGCCGACAGAAAGCCTTATTTGAACAGGTGAATGATCGAAGTTGGCCCGCTCTCCGTTCCGTTATTACAAAATGGGTCGCCAAAGGCAGTATAGTGGTAGCGGACGAGTGGAAGGCGTATAATCGTCTTCCCTCAGGTTTTCTACATTTCTCTGTTAACCACTCAAAGAACTTCAAGGACCCTACCACCGGACGGCACACCAATGCCATTGAGGCATACTTGAACAGACTGAAAAGGAAACTCTACGTCGGAGGCCCTGTATGTGATCTAGCTGTGTGCGCTCCCATAGACGAAGTACAGCATCGTCTTTGGTTTTGCCTCACTGTCATGTCTTTGACAGATGCCTGGGAACTGTTCCTGTCCCATGTTGGGCAGACTTATCCTATTTAAAAGTGATTTTGTTTTGTAATAAATTGCCATAATGCGAATGTATGCCGTATATTCAGGTGTACGTGTGTAACGACGAGGAAGATTGGGTAACAGCGACCATCGTCCATATAACCACCTGCGATGTTCGTTCGGCCAGCCCATGTTAGGCCGTCGGGAAAAGTCCAAGTAGTGCGTGAAAGTAGGCCTGCAACCGCTGATATAGCCTGAGGGCGTTTGAGTCCCCTGTTAAAGTTATTATTTCTAAGTAACGGATTTTTTGGGTGCCATCTCCCGATTGTTACCGAATTTAATTTTCAATTACGCCCACTCCCGTCATCAATTGCGTATCTCAACATAAAGGCTGAGTTGGAACAATACGGGCATAACGGGCGAATTCGCCTTCAGGTCAAAACATCACAGAGCCGAGTCGTCTACACTGAGGACGCAGTCGATGGGTTGTGACTCGGCAGAAAAGGTGTAGTGTGTGTGAGAGAGAGAGGTCTCAGGGCATCAAATAAGGCACCAACAGCAGAACATGTGTGCGCGCCAGGATTGTTCACGCTTTCTTAGTTTGACCTTTCGGCTTTCACCGTTATTCGAGCTCTCTGACTAATGGGCATCTACCACCGTGGGTCGAAGTTTTCGTCACAAGCGCGCATGGTTAAGACGAGATCGGAAATTGGATCAAACTTGCGCGCCCTGCCTTCGCTTGCCTTCGCCACAACATTTGAAATCGGAGTAAACTCGGCCAAATGGCCAGATAAGGCCTGCGGGAGGCTTTTGTATGAACAGCTGAATGATCATCTTGTCCATCCAATTTCGGATTACAGATTCGATAACAAGCCGGTTGTTGCTGTTGCTTTTTTAATTTACTCAAAATTTTTGAGTCGGGAACACGTTTCAGAATTTCGGTTGACATCTCATGAGTTTGCCAGTTTGGATTGCACTTCCTGACAGAGCGGACAGAGGAGTGCGAATGAAGTACATCCCAATTATATTTCATGGAAAACATTCATAAAAATATTCATTCTTTTGCACATTCGGTAGAAAATAACGTCTTCTTCCAACGTTATACTCGAAGGAGGGAGATAATTCGGTTTTTAAAAAGTATGGTTGTAAAACTAATCATCATGCAGCATAATTCTATAATGGTCCAGTTGCCACAGGGTGCCTTCTTTCGAATGAACTTATTTTCGATGGCATGCAAGAACGGCACTCTGCAAAAAATGACTACTTAAGTAGCAGGCAATTTTCCCATTGATTGTCGATGCCCTTAAAAATTCAATTATATTTCATGGAAAACGTGCATAAAGGTATTCATTCTTTTACTCATTCGGTAGAAAATTACGTCTTCTTCCAACGTTATACTCGAAGGAAAGGTATAATTCGGTTTTTAAAAACTTTTCCAATTCTCGAATAATTTTGAACCCGCTGTACCGTTACACTTGGATTCAGGGTTTCCAAACTACAAGCCGTATATTTTCTGCGTACAGAAAACCACACATTTCTCTACGGTAATAAAGGGGGACCATAAAGGGTTCATAAAATTTAGCAGTGGATTTGACCCATATTGTTAACTTTACAAGCCACATTGGTAAATGCAGAGACATGACGATATATGAACGGCCATTTCACGGTATTTAAAAGTCCCGCAATTAGAAACTTTTTAAAACTGAATTATCTCTCTCCTTCGAGTATAAAACTAGAAGAAGACGTTATTTTCTACCGAATGAGCAAAAGAATGAATATTTTCATGCACGTTTGCCATGAAATATAATTGGGCTGTACCTCATTCGCACTCCTCTGTCCGCTCTGTCAGAAAGTTCAATCCAAATTGGCAAACTCATGAGATGTCAACCGAAATTCTGAAATGTGCTTCGTACTAAAAATATTACCTAAATATGGTTGTAATGTTTATCACCGTGTAGCATAATTCCATAAAAATTCAGTTAGGCCAAAATGCAGGCTTTCGAATGAACTTCTTTCCGGCCGCCTGGAAAAACTACGCTCTGTAAATGATAGCTGCTTGTTCCTATAAATTCAAAAATATTTAATAGAAAGCATGACTAAAAATATTCATTTTTTAACTCATTTGGTAGAAAATTGTGTCCTTTTAAAATTTTACACTTGAAGGAGGGATATAATTAAGTTTTAGAAAGGTTTCTAATTATGAGATTTTTAATGCCTTGAAATTCTCGTTCATAAAACATCATGTCTGTGCATTTACGGTTTCTTGTAAAGTTTACAATATGGGTCAGATCCAATGCTGAAGTTTATGAACCCTAAATTGTCTCCTCTTAATATCGTATAGAAACGTAGGATTTTTCGTATACTGAAACTACACACCTTGTAGTTTTGAAACCTTCAATGCAAGTGTAACGGCAGGTCGGGTTCAAAATTATTCAGGAATTGGAAAAGTTTTTAAAACCGAATTATACTTTCTCTTCAAGTAAAAAATTTAAAGAAGACTCAATTTTCCGCAAAATGAGTAAAAGAATGAATATTTTTATGCATGTTTCCCACTAAATATAATTACATTTTCAAGGGCATTCAAAATCAATGGGGAAAATCCATGCTACCTAAGTAGTCGCTTTCTACAGAATGTGGTTTTTGCATGTGGCCGGAAAGAAGTCCGTTCGAAAGCCGGCATCTCGAGGTAACTGATTTATTATAGAATTATACAGCACGATTATTAATTTTAAAACCCCACTGAAGCAGTCCTTTGGAAACGAAAACGAATTTCAGAATTCCAGTTAACATTTCATGAGTTAGCACACCTACTGTAAGCTGACAGGCTCCGCGCCTAGTAACTAAGCGACCGTGAACTAACAATGGCACTGCTACCATGACGCAGCTGGTTTATAGGCAGCACACCGACCACGCCAGAACCCGCGTCTAGGCGTACCACCAAGCCCACTGGTCCATACCAGACACTGACCAGGGTTTTATACACCGATCCGGCACCGATCCCAATCGGAACGGCGTGAGCCGTGTTGGCATTTGTTACGCGTGTGCAGCCTAGATAACGCGCCGCCGGATTCCGATCCAGTCGCTGTGTTGGTCCGGCGCATCTCCCGCCTGGCCCGTTTTAGGGGCACACACATTCGACGCATGACCGGTCTATCAGAAGGACAACATGAAGGATCCCGTGGCACACGTCTGTGACAGGTATGTACATAAGACTTCAAGCGGTCCGGCCTCAGCCCGCCCTCCATCCACCGCTGTCATTTGGCTAAAAAAATCCAACGAAAAACTTGGGGCGCGACTTTCTGCATATCCGCCAACTGTCTCGGTGCAGGAATACGTGCAATGCGTAGTCGCTTTTAAGATGTCATGGCCCGCTGGGTCGGAATGCGTGCACAGGTAAAAACGACGCAGCATTCTGTCGTCCGCAGTCGTGGCAAACGTAGCCACTGGCTCGTTAGGTGCAACGGACACGCAGGAGGGCAGAGCAGTTGCACAAAATCGCCCCGTGCCTGAATGCGGTTCGGCTCTGTCGACGGACAGAAGTGGAAATCGCATTAGGCTCGGATCGTGTCTACGCCACAAGTCCCTCCCCAAGGGTACACCATAAAACAGGATTTAAATCAGAAGGGTCCACTGAGTTCTCCGAACCACCATACGTTCAGAAGTTTAACGAAAAAAAAAACCGGAGATTTGCTGTGGACATTTCCGAAACGTCTACGGTCATCATAGAGATGGTGGAGTTCGCCGATTTGGTGAAATGTCAGAATCAGGCGCGCACTATCTGTCCTGGTCAAAAAGACCTCCAGATTACGGCTTGTTCGGGCACAACTAAGAAAAATATCTCACTGTGCCTGTACCCAAGTTGAGCAGAAACGACGCCTCGGAGAAAATAGGCAGAGTTGTGCAATAATTTACCGTACTAACAACACAGGTATTAGCTTTTAGCTAATACCTGTGTTGTTAGTACGGTAAATTATTGCACAATGCTATACTACTGGCTGCCTGTTGGCGGTTTGTGAATATTAAGCGGTTAGTCCGCAGTAGCTGATGGATTTCAGCTCAAATATTCATATCAAATTTCGGACCGTGCCTGAAAAGGCCTGTTTCGAAAGAGTTACTCCAAGTTCGCGCATTAATTTCCTCGGAAATTAAGCAAGGCAGGCAGAGTTGTATCAGGCGCAGACCAAAGTTACGCGGAGCAGAGGCGGTGAGGAGTCTAAGAAGAACAACGGCGTCTGGCGAAGCAGTGTCAGAAATGGAGCGTGAATTATTCTTCCCCGACTCCTACATCCGGTAAAAGGCGATCCAGTCAACAAACTCGTGGGGATTACAAGTGAAGACGACGGTTGGCCAGAACTTCTGGTACGAACTCTTAGATGTGACTGGCAAAAAAACCTCCTATAGCCACTGTCATGCTCCTGGAGGAGCTGAGAACGAACTGGCGGAATTGCTGAAGCCAGGACCGAATAGCTAGCTCTCTTGCGGAGAAGGAATGCGATTGGATCTTCACGCCCCCCCCCCACAGCGAGTCATCGGGGAGGAGTATGAGAGCGCCTGATACGGTCCGTCAGACGGATTTTACGTTCATTTTTGGGTTCACAAGTGGTCACAGATGAGGTCTTCATAACAACCATAACCGAGAATGAGAAGATAGTGAATGACCGGCTGCTGGTTAAGAGCAGTACGGACCCGAACGAGTACTCTGTACTCACTCCCCAACAGTTTTTACTGAGCACTCGGAACCTTTCACCATCTGTTGAGGAATGCTGCCCCTGTAGACTTAAGCGACGGTGACGCCAAGCCCAACATCTTGCTGATATATTCTGGAAAAGGTGTATCGGTGCCTACTTACCATCGTTGCAAGCTAGACAAAAGTGGATCGGTGAGGCCCCACAACTCCGTAGAGGAGATCTGGTCCTTGTAGTTGACAAAGTAGCGCCACGAGGACACTGGAAGAAGGCCGTAGAGGAAAAGCTGCTCGAATCGAAGGACGGAAAGGTGACAGATGTTGTACTGAGAACGCAACAGGGGAGATTACTGAGAGACGTGCGCAGTTTGTGCCTGTTAGAGAACCACAAACCAAGCGATGAATGATACCCGCACCAACGACAACCGCGAATCTTGGGTGGGAATGTACGTTCCCACGTATGTTGTCCCTTTTTGACACCTTTTAGCGTATACATTAAGTTTTTTGTTTCCCTCGGAAAATCATGTCATTCTATTTTTCTCCAACCCTCGTAACATTTGAATCTCCCGTCTTCTTCCCCCGTAACTTCCAACTATACGCTACATCTTTCTGACTGTACAATAACCTTCCGACTGTACGCTTGGAGACATTTGGTTGTAAATGTAGCATTAAAATTTTCCTAATCATGTCAATTATAGAGCCGTGTTTCTGTACAATTCTGCACTTATTTACACCGTCTCCACGTACGGGCGGCACGAAGTAAACCGACTCAGGCGACTGAATCTATAAAGCAGTTAGGTTCAACAGACTCTGTGTGAGATGCGCGAACAGGCCAACAGTTGGCGGTCGAATGTACTCCACACTTCTGGTACGAACTCTTAGATGTTTCGCAAAAAACTCCCCTATTGCCACTGTCATGCTCCTGTCGTAGTTCACGAAGAGAGACATGTAGGACTGGTGTAACCCCAGAGCCACCTACTTGAATGCCATTACCGGCGGCAACGTTGAGCTTAGTAAAAAGGCTAGACTAAAATGTTGCCTGATCTAACAGTTGTGCAAACCAGACCCGGGGGGGTAAAACCACGGCCTTTTCGATCTTACTGCGGGGTTGCATAAGGTTGCCAGAAATCTGCCTTTAAAGGGTCCTGAAGGCGTATGGGACTGAGGCACTTCCCCTAAGGCAATCAAAACACTACACACTAACAATGAGTCTGAAGGGCCTTCAATTGTCCCTACGCACCTGAAATCGCGGTTTGAAATGCTACCAACTGACAATATAAGCGGATCCTGTAATAGGCCGAGGGGAGGTTACAATGGTCCCTTCTTAATTTGGTCCATGGTAACTCCTTAAGGAGGGTTTCGACACATTGGAAAGCTGGTTGGTGTGTGTAGCACATGCGTTGTACGCGTAGATGTGGGTTCAACCACTGCACTCACATCTTGGCTCTGACCACTGGAACATGATAGGTGCAGGTAGAGATAGTGTGAGGTAGACGCTGCGCAATCCCCCTCCCAATAGGCCAATTTACACGTAAATCCCCATTGTTCGCCCAGGTAATGGTGGTCTTCGTCAATTGCGAGGGACCACTGTTACGTCCTATTTTTCTGGCATGTCACAGACGAAATTCGAGTCCCCGTACCACCAATACTATCGAGACATCCAGATCTGGAGACGCATGCGTAATTCGGGCATGTAGCACGCTGACCACAGGACCTGACTTGGCAACGCATCTGAGGAAATGTGAGTCATTCTTGACCGCATCCGCACGATGAGAGCCCCTCCCCCCACGCAGGCGACATCATCATCCCAAGACCTCAACGGTCGCCAAAACGTGTGGGTGACAAACGAGATGGCGGGTAGAAGTGCCTGGTCAATCACGGCATTCGACTTCACCCGCATGAGAATGAGCATAATTCTGCCTTGAGAGTTGGAGGGCTTCAAACTGGCAGAATAGTTTGGGCTGCCCGACTGAAGGCCAGGTTGCAATGACTCCTTGTCAATCTGAACTTACGGGGCGATTGTGCGACATCTGAGCGATTTAAGTTCAGTCAATATGAGTCAATGTAAGGCGGCGCGCCCGTGGCACGTGTAAACATCATAGCAGGTCAGTTGCTACGCATATGCCTGTATCTAGACGTCTAAACGAAGTTGTACCATTGTTGTAGCAGTCTGACACATTATAACAACCACTCAGTCAGTTGGGCTGGATGTGATCACCCCGCCCGGTTCATTCAGTTCCTCACGAATAGGTCGCAAGTTCGGTGCAATTCAGCCTCGGCGAAACAGAAGAAGTCACGTTCAGCAGGGCTGAGATGTCGCACCATATCGTCTGCCAGCAACTTCAAAGGTGACGTAAATGGTTACCGGACCCCGCGGTAATCCACCTTTTGTCGTGAAACGAATGACGCACCCAGTTTTTGGTGAAGACAGGGGATTGATAGAGAGATAGCCAAGGCAGATGCGATCGGTGACTTCAGAGGAGGATAGGGTGGGGGGGGGAGGTGGGGTTGATGAAATTGGAGACCTACCACGGAGGCGTTTTAGTTCATTGCCGTGAGTGAAGGACTGCAGCATGCCTCTGGTGGAGTCCGGAAGGTGTGCGTAGAACAGAAAGGCTATCGGTCGCGGTTTTACCGACTAAAGAGGAGAAATAAAAAAGGTACGCCTGAAAGGTAATAACTGACTCTTTAAGTTGATTGTTAGGGCTTGTCCCACCACCAGTAAGATATGGCGCATCTATTTTTTTTACCTAACCGTCGGTCATGGCAGAAAATCATGAGGATTATTTTGAATCTTTAATTTTAAATTACAGTTCCGATGACAAACCACTTGAGGTTTCACACGGTATTCTCGTGCGAAGGTGACGTTACACTTACTCATCACAGTCCCCCGCCAGAGTAGGCATTGTCCTTCGGCCCCAGGCACCAATTCGGCGCCGTTTGATTCGACCCAAAAACACACTGCCACCCACTGGAACCTCAGCAGTTGTCTATCAAATACGTTGTAACGACGGGGACTACAACTATGTTGAGGAAACCGGACGGAAATTGCAGACCCGTCTACACGAGCACAAACTGGCGACTCCGAGACCGGACCCGAACTCACAGCTTGCAACTCACATCGGAAAACCCGGCCACAGTTTTGACTTTTAAGGAGCAACCGTCCTTAGCCGGAGCACCTCAAAGACATGAAGTCTCACACTTGAGGCTTGGTACCCAGATGCCAACTCCATCAACAGGCATCTAGACCTTCCTGTGGTCTATGAAGTCTTGCGTCACTGCATACGTCACGACCAGGACCAGACGGTCACATGCAGTCTAAAAATGCCGAGCAAAAACGGCTTGTCACCCAAAAGAGGAGCAAAGGTGCAACAGACCCCCGTTGAGGAGACGACACGCAATGCAGAAGGTTGCCTACATTCACAGACAGCGGCCAGAAGGCCAAGGCAGCGAAAAAAAGAAGAAATCGATCGGCGAATGGCCAACTAATTCGGCCGTTTATTCAAAGTTCCGGCCGATTTTGTGCACAAAACGCTTTTATAATGGAGAGCCGGCCAAGGCCGTCAAAATGTCAGTCACTTAGTTCTTCACCGATCCAGTGAACCCTTCACATTTCTCAGATTATCGACCCGGATCTCTTACGTTTACTAACCTGAGTTAAATTCTCATTGTCTTCGCTGACTTGCAGGCTGGGCTTCTACCCGAAGGCCAATTTCAGGGCCGGCGAACCCAAAGTCAACCTGTATGGGCATGCCAGAGAGCGTAGGATAGCCAGATGAGTTTAATGACGTGAAAAGCACTGACCGAGACTGAGAAAGTCTGAGATGACGGAAACTGGCCAGCGGCCAGCGGTCACGACCGCCGACAGCACTTACGCTGCTACCTCGCAAGTGCAGGACATAAGTGCGTGTAAACTACTTCTTTTTCGACTGATTTTCTCATGCGAGTTCCTACACTCCTGTCCCGTAAACTGGAAGGGCGACATTTTTTAATGGGATTATATGGCTTTTGAATCCAAACTGGCAGATCTTATCGGCCAGCCTAAGTGCTTTGCCATCTGCTATGACAACGAAACCCAAGGCAACTATCCTTGTTTTCCACGCACACATGCGCCCGCCTTGGCTGGCCTTTTGCCAGTCTGAGACGCTGCAGGCAGCCATTTATGCAGAACAGTTCGCCGACAACACAATCGCCCCCTAAAACAGGCGGCAGCACGACCTTAAGCTGTCATACTGGCAGCTATTCATGGGTCCTTCTTCGAACACATTTGAGGTGCAAACTACTTACATCGCTCCAAGCAACCGCCAGACACGGCGTTAAAGCGCCAATAGATCGTAAATTCGCGTATAGATGCGAGTAGAGATGGACAAGTTGGCTATGAAATTCGTAAGCAGTTGTACGCCTTAGTTGCATGAATTTTAGAGAGATACACTGGTAGAGGACGTTGGAATTAACGTTCCAACACCGAAGATCTCGAGTTCGAACTCGTCAACTTTGGGTTGGGTAAGGTTGACTGATGACGGCCAATGAGCCGGAAATGTCTATTGCGGTTGTCCGTACTCCTGCCTGCCGGGGCGCAACGGCACAACCGTGTCCCGCAACCCGATTGGTGAACGTCCTGACTACGATAGTTAACATATTTACATAGAACACCTGGATTTGTAGGGCCTGCCATGTATTAGTAGCGTGGTCGTATTCATATTTAGTCTGAGATTCCCCCACCGACGACAAAAGCCAGTAATAAAAGAAATGGCTAAATTGGCGTTATAGTCCGGAGAGGGCGATTTATTATTAATTGGAGATTATCTTCTTCTTATATATAAAAATGAAATATATATATATGGAAGGTAATCTCCGAAAGTACTGTACCGATTGCGCTGAAATTTTGACACAACCCTGCCTGCGCACAGGGCCGGTTTTTCTTATGTCTACCTTCATAGTAATGCAGATGACACGCCTGCGATGGGTAAAAAAACATGATTTTTTCTGCCATAACAACGCCACCTGCTGACACGCTGGCCTGCGGCCCGTTGACAGGCAGCCACTCGGACACACGAGCCACTTGACCGACATCCGCTCAAACACACGCACTCCCCCCGACGGCTGCGCTCACCCCACCCCACCCCCCGCAGATACTTGAACATGCCCCACCCCCTCTGGGCCGATGCAGTACAGGCCGCTAGGCGAGCCACACAGAAAAAAAGACCTGCAACTCTTGGGTTCCACTTGACCTTGCCGCACAACACACATAACCGGGCTGTCACTGCTTCTGCTGGGAGGCTCGGGCGTGACGACTGCATGCAGTTAACACCACCCCCTCCCCCACCCCGCCTCGGCCAGTGGGTCGCACATGACTGAAGGCATCTTCCCTCGAATACGCAGGGACAATTCAAATGCGAACTTCACAGCAGAAAATCTACAACGAGGCGTTAGTAATGATTGAGGATGTGTGGGTAGAGATCATGAACAAAGTTCTCAATCAAATGGGAAAGCCAACACCAAAAGCGATCTGCTGCTACTTCGTTAGACGTGGATTTGCGTGGCGTGAGCAAAACTACAACAGGGTTGATCTTGTGTCGTATCTGCAATCAGGCGTTCCTAAGCTAACAGGATGGTATTTACGATCAAATAATGCGGACTGTCAATGGCGGGGTTGGAGTAATCTTTTTGGATGCACCAGAAAGGGACTGGCAAAACGTTCCTACTACGACTGATTCTGACAGCACTTTGATCCAAAATGACATAGCCTTAGCTCCTGCGTCGTCCGGAATAGCTGCGACCTTGCTACCCGGCGGAAGAACCGCTTATTCAGCTTTACAATTGCCGTTGAACGTGCAAATCAGCGAAACTCCTACGTGCAACATTTCCAAGGCATCCGGCATGGGAAAAATACTGCATAAATGCAAACAATGAATGCATAATGGCACATAAACACGGTCGAGGCCCTTGACCGATCATTACAAGATTTGCGCGGAAACAGCAAACCATTTGGAGACGCATTGCCACTGCTTGCTGGAGACTTCAGGCAAACACTGCTTGTAATTCCTCGATGCACACCAGCGGACGAAATAAATACCAGCCTGAAATCCTCTACTTTTTGGCGTCACGTCCAGGCGTTAAAATAAACTACACATATGCGTGTTCCAGCTGTCAAACGACTGAGCAGCTGAGATATTCTCACACCAATTGCTGGTAAAGAGGAATGGAACGGTGCCGGTTGATCCGACTTCGGAACGTATTTCACAGCCTACCACCTTCGGCAATTTAGTGTCATCAAAAGAAGAATAGGTTGCAAAGGTATTTCCCAACATTCCAATCTTTTATACGGATCCCGATTGGCTGAGCGAACGAGCTATTCTCTTGTGGCCAAGGACAAAGAAGTCTACCTACTTGACTATACTATTCAGTATAGGATTCAAAGCGAGGCAGTCCTGCACACGTCCGTTGGCACTGCTGTGGAAGCAGACGAGGCGGTTAATTATCCCACAGAAATTTTGAATTCACTTGATCTGCCAGGGACGGCGGCGCAGGTACTGCAATTGAAAATCGGTGTACTGGTTATCGTGCTGCGAAATATCAACCATCCGAGGCTTTGCAACGGCTAGCGGCTTGCAGTAAAACCATTAATAAACAACGTCACGGAAGCCACTATCTTGACAGGATCCTTCAAAGGTGAACATGTCCTTATTCCTTGCATTCCACTAATTCCAACTGATATGCCATTTCAATTTTGGAGGCTGAAACTCCCGATTCGATTGGCGTTTGCAATCACAATCAACAAAGCTCAGGGCTAATCCTTAGAAATGTGCGGTTGAGATCGTCTGCAAATTGATTGTTTCTCACATTTCAGTCTCTTTTGTCTCCGTCAGTAATCTCTCTACTTGTGTGTGTATATATATAATGGTAGGGGGCGCTCACCGATCTTTCTTACGGAACTCACTCGTTCCGTTGGGCCTTACGGGCTCTCTCTCGAGCCCAACCAGCAGCCACACAGCGGCGCATGATATAGGCAGTATGTTACTACCGACAAAGGCAAGGGAGACTGGAATGGCCATTTCTGGCTTATTAGCCGTCGTCAGCCAGTCATACCCAACGCCGAAGTGTGGAACACCCCAGGGCTCGAACTTGCGACCTGTTAGTTAGAAGTCCACGCCTCTAACAGGCTCGTAGCCCAGTGGTTAGAGGCGTGGACTTCTAACTAACTGGTCGCGAGTTCGAGCCTCAGGTGTTCCACACTTCGGGGTTGGGTATGACTGGCTGATGTTTCTCACACGGCCAATTTTACGTTGCGTGCACGCGAGTCGGCAAACCAGACAATCTTTTTACCTGCACAGGCAACGCAACGACAAGCATTATGAACTTAAACATATTAGAAACGCGCCCCTTCCTCTTTTCTTTCTTTTCCATTTCATCAGACTGAGCCACAGCAACGCGTGGCGGGGTCCAGCTAGTATATATTAAAGTGAAAAAACAAAACAAAGTAAAAACAAAACAAAAGTAAAATGTGCAGGAAACTAACCCTCTGAGCGGCAGAAACGGAGATTCTGGCAGTCCAATCGCCGCCATACGGGCCAGAGGAACGCTTTACGAAGGAGACGGTGATGTTATGATTGCCATCAATGATTGTTTCGACGCCAAAGTTACGACCATCATGCTCTACCCATCCGTAGCTACAATGCACACAGAGAGAAGGCACACGCTGATGGCGCGCTCATAAGCATGAAGAAAGACTGAATCTGAATGATGAGGCTCGGAGACGGTTATGTTTTTGGAATCATTTGTCTCTAAAAAAAGTGAGGTTAAAAGGCCTTTCGAGGTTCTATCTCGGCCTCTCACCCGCAGCTGACACCCACCTCACAACTCAGGCAACCAAAACTTCAAACGAAAGCTCATTGGTAAAACCAGGTCGTCAGAGGTGTCAGTCAACTGGGCTGTCACTCCTCGACTGCTGACACGGCCCGTCACCATGTTACCTACATCTGTATTTCTCATTCTGCATAGAATAAAGACCTACCGGTGTTTGCTGTCTCCCTCAACAGGACCGAGTCCTTGGATTGCGCGGTAGTCAGGGCGGGCCGAATGTCCCAGTCATTACATGCTCCTCTGTAAACTAACAACCCTTAAATGCAATTGACCTCTTACAAAGAGACAGGAATCAGTGGGAAAATCACGTATTTGAAGTAATACTGAAAAGGATTCCAGCAGTCAGTTATGAACTGGGGGGAGAAGTGACTTTCGGGAAGCGGGGACCGGCGACTATTTACTTCACGTCTGTCTAGCGCGTCCGCGTGGCATAAAGGGCGAAATGAGCCCCGAAAACGGCCGGCGCTCTCGTGCCAAAGCCCATACGGGAACCAGGCGCGTAAGCAATCTAGAGACAGCGGCTTTCTACCGCGTAAACTACGGTGTCGGCTATCATATTCAGTCAGCCTGTCTCGGTGCGCGAGGAATATTGGGCGGGGGGGATTGGAGCTAACTCTGAGCGAACTAATCTAACGATAACACATCCAGTGCGTTTTCAGTTAGCACGATGACCTAAAAGTTGTGAAGTGGACGGTTTCCAACTGGCGCGATACCTCGACCCTCCCACAAACTGAAGGTCACACTAAAATGGCTCTCTTTTTGCCCTCGCGGCAACTCTAATTCATGTGAGATACGAGTGAGCAAAATCTGGTTTGTGTGGAGGAAGGGACGAGTCCTGTTGTGGCAAGTACGAACGGGAGCTGACGTCCGGTTGGACATTGCAGCCGTGGCTGTCGCCGGGTACAACGAACGAGATACTGGGTAGTAAAACGTCTCGCCGGTAGTTGGGAGAACTGCGAACACAATGGGAGGAGGTTCGAAATGCGGACAGTTCCGAAATATGCAGCTGGGAAGTGGACGTTCGCGAATGTCGCTATTCGCGAGGGAGACACGATCGCTGGAACAAGGACTTTATTAGCCGGACGTTTCGGATGCTCATTAGAATCCATCATCAGAGGCGGGAGCAGGTATGGGAAGACTACTCTGGACGCGGATGGCCGAGCACGCAGCGGCAGTGAGGAGGAACGACGCCAGCCACCAAGTCGCGGTTCATTCGACGAGACCCAACCGCACATTCAAGTATGGCGAAACAGAAGTTCTTGCTAGAGGTGACAACTACATGAGCCGCGAACTGCTCTAGTCGTGGTTTTATGGTCTTCAATTAATCAACAAGCGCAACGACTTCCCCGCTACATATTCAGCGCTGAGACCTTGCGTAGGCAGAGTAGTTAGCAGCGAGGAGAGCGTTAGGAAGACCAGTGTCCCTGGCGTCAATGTCGGCGACCCAAACAGTCGGCCCAACAGTCCACACGGATAACGAAATCCGGTAGGCAGCAATTCGCCTGCGTGGGAACCGATAATCCTGACCGGCACACAGGCGAATAGCAATTGCATACTTCCACACCTGGGCAGTCGAGCTGTGATGCACTCCGCCGATGTCAACTATGATAGGCATGTAGCGGCCTAGCAACTGTATCCAATAAATACTGCAACATCTGGGCAATCCACTACCCTTACCTGACTCTGTCTGTGATGATGAATCCGAGTAAGAATCCCAAACGTCAGGTTAACAAAGCACTTGTCCCAGCGATCGTGTCTCCCTCTCCGCCACCTAACGCACTTCAACCCATCATCGTGCGCTAATGGCCGCAGCTTGAAGGGCTACCATTTCTAGTAAGCTTTATTCACAAAAATGACCAAAGGTGATTTGAACGCTCCAAATGTGGAAAGCAAACTAAAGACCCACCACGGTCGTCTTCAGCAGAGGAGGTACTCTAATGTCAGGACAAACAACCTCACACAGGCTGTCAAAATCCTTGTAGTGAAACGCTCGGCAGGGAGCGGTGATCGACTAATAGCCAGTACGAGGATCCAGAGACGGATAACATAGTTCGAACCGCACACACCGCAAGACAACTCTGCGAGCGACACCACCTTTTCTCATTTCGATCGTCGCGGACGACGATGTCCATCGTGTTTCCTACAACAAAGTGGACGAAGGACGGTGGCTTATGCGTGGATTAGTTTATAGTGAAAGCAGACGTACGCTGCATCTATCGCACCCCTCCCTCCCTCACCCACCTCAGTCTGGTGTATAGAGGGGGTCAAGAGGACCGGAGGTGAGATCGAGTGTTGTGGCTGATAAAACTAAACGGCCTGTTTAAGCGTGCCACACGCGACGTGGTCTGCGCACGACGGACTAAGTTTTCACAGAGACAAAGGGAACGGCTCAGATTCAATCTGAGTTGGGGCGCCATCGAGGCCACATTGCAGCCTAATTCCCCGTCCTGCGAGGACTGAGCTGTTCCGTGAGTTGAGAGCCTTCCGAGTCATAGCTTTCAGCGCACCGTGATAGCTCAAAGATGCGCCCGACTGTTTGTAGTGGAGATTTGCGTCGAGTCGACCCGACTTTCTGCCTTCCCTATCCCATGCACCAGTTCACTGCCCGAGACGGTTAGACGTCTGACGTGGTCATTAGGCGCAGGTGGCCGGCGCGGCGGAAGCCCGCGCCTAGGCGTGCCGCCACACATCGTCATGTCCGCAGCACAAGTAATGCGTGCTGTGCTCCCGAGTTGGTCCAATGAAACTTCGGCGTGGCCCGTTTTACGGGGCTCCACACCACCTAAAGGGATCGACTTCAACAGCACCGGAAGCGAAGAAAATTCCCAATAGTATTCAACAGGGCATTAAAGACTGTTTTACACTGCTGGCGAATAATGGCTCTTTACTGTCCTCCGTGTATACGGGATCAGCTGCCCCGAAAGGATTTTTTAACAAATCTGGTGCGCCGAATGTCCTGCATGACTGAAAATTTTGAAAAGAAGATGCATGAACTAAAGCTTAGGAAAACGCGACATCCGCCGAATGACTGGTCCAAGAACAGAGTTCTGCAGAGTTTGATTAGACCGGCAGAAGCATTCTCAGAAAGGTCCTGAGCCTGTGCGGGGTAAGTCTGAACAAAGGTGAAGAGAAAATCCGCTTCGGTCACGTAGCAGTGCGCAAACACCAAACCACCATAACCACTCGAACGGCGTGGTTACAGACACGCCCTCCCTCACGACTGAGAGGGGCTTCTAATTGAGCAAAAGTTGTCGGCTCCAGAACTTGAATATGACGATGGTACTGCCCTTCTGGGGGAATGCTTCAAAGAGAACCCAAGTTCGTTTGACTCGGAACTGTAGTTCTAAGGTGCCCGCGTATCAAAGTGCTGCTAATGGGTTTCACATCAGAAGTATTCCCCTCCTGCTCCTCAAAGAAGACTTCGGCAGGATAATGCCGAAACGAGGTTGAATACCGCAAAGAACCCGCGCAAAACATACCCAGTCTCGTTGCTTGTATATGGACCTAGAGCAAAGGCCGCCCCGATCGATGGGTGAGAAATCAATCCAGTCTCTGTGCACTGCTTATTTGAGAAAACTCGGTATTTGATAAGTGGTGCCTCCGGAACGTTTTGGCGCAATATCATCAGAGGCGCCTACCGCTGGTTAAGTCTCGTATTTTATTAATCTGCGCTCCAATTCATCCCTAACCCTATCTCTCTGAGCCTCCTGTTCAGATTAGCGCCGATGATGTAGATGTAATAAATAAAGAAATGAGCAGGATACTATGTCGCACACTTTTTGTGTTAGATGATGACGGGATAAGTTGATAGTAACAACGGATGATCTGGCAGCGACCGCATAAGCTAATGATGCTAGAGGTATTGGAACCAGTTAAAAAGGAATTATGATGATAGCCAAGTTAATTACACACAGTACACAATAATCCGGGCGTCGCAAACGATGAGGTCCACTGCTGCCCAAAGAGGTTGGCGTAAGAATGACCCGGGTTCACAATAAGGCAGACTTGCGCAACGCCTTTCGCGCTCTCTCCCCCCTTACCCATCTTGTTTTGATGACGGAACAGACTGACGACGGCCGGAGGCGAATGTGGGCGCCGTAGCTGACGAAGCTAGATGGCCCGTCCACGTGTGCCACAGACACGGCCTGATGCCCAGTATATTTATCGGACTACGTTTAGCGAAGATCTCGGATCTCGTAGACCAGCCCTCTGCTCTCAGAAGGACTAAGTTATCCCGTCAGTTAGCAACCTTCGCAGCCATGACCGCAACGCACATCGGGTTCCACAAAGTTGTTTAAGTGGGTTACAGTAACTTCTGCGGGCATCCAGGGTGGAAGTGGTGTGACCGCTTATCGCCGAAGGTAGCCGGTGCCCCCTCCCTTCCTACCGCTGACATCTCTCCCTGCAGGTAGTTTAACGGACAAGTCGGGACCACCTCACACTCCAGACGGGTCAGTTGCATATGTAACGGCATTCTCTCCAGTATTGCTGCATCCCATCTTTGTGATGCAACCTACTTATGTCTGGTAACACATTTTGAACGTTTTCAACTCTTTTCCTACTAATAATGCATGTGGGCGTATTTAAAGTGATGCTCAACGACTCATTTCAGCGCCTCCTTAGTCCGACAACTATCCCGGGTGTTTTATCGGACGGAGCGCGTCGTCATTAACGTCCTCGAAGTGATAGGTTCAAGGGTGCCAGATTTCATGCGATGATTTGCTGCGAGGACTAATTCCCCAACATCGGCCCCACTGTCTTCCCTCTGCTATGTACTAGTCAGCTGTCCAAGTCTATCAACTGACTGACGATAAGAGATGGAATGCAGTAGCTGGGGGGGAGGAGGAGGGGGGGGGGGTTGGTGAAGGCCTCTAAGGTATACCATACGCAAGTACGGCAGTAGGTCAGGAGACGTACAGACGGCGTGAGCCGACAGAAGCATTCTCAGGGAGGTCCTGAGCTTTTCCAGGGTATATTAGTAATTCAAGCTAAGAAAAGTCTGAACAAGGGTAAAGAGAGCAGTCTTCGGTTCCTGAATTTGAATATGACGATGATACTGCCCTTCTGGGAGGAGGTCCTGAGCTTTTCCAGGGTATATTAGTAATTCAAGCTAAGAAAAGTCTGAACAAGGATAAAGAGAGAAGTCGGTTCCTGAACTTGAATATGACGATGGTACTGCCCTTCTGGGAGGATGCTTTGAAGGGAACCCAAGTACGTTTGACTCGGAACTCTAGTTCTGAGGTGCACGCGTATCAAAGCTCTTCCGGGGTACAGTAGTAACTCAAGCTCAGAAGAGTCTGAACAAGGGTACAGAGAGAAGCCGCTTCGTTCACGTAGCAGCGTGCAAGTATCAAACCACCATAACCACTCAAACGGCGTGATTACAGACACACCCTCACCCACGACTGGGAGGGGCAAAAGTCGTCGGTCCCAGAAGTTGAATATGACGATGGTATGCAGTAGCTGGGGGGAGGGGGGCGTGAAGGCCTCTGTCTAAAGTATACCATGCGCAAGTGTGGCAGTATATGGGGACGCGTACAGACAGCGCGGGCCGATGGAACGCGTGTCATGAGGACTAATTCCCCAACATCGGCCTCACTGTCTTCCCTCTGCTATGTACCAGTAAACTGTCCAAGTCTATCAACTAACTGGCGATAGGAGATTGAATGCCTCTAAGGTATACCATACGCAAGTACGGCAGTAGGTCGGGAGACGTACAGACGGCGTGAGCCGATAAAACGTGTGTCATGAACCGACAGAAGCATTCTCCGGGAGGTCCTGAGCTTTTTCAGGGTACAGTAGCAACTAAAGTTAAGAAAAGTCTGAGCAAAGGTAAAGAGAGAAGCCGCTTCGTTCACGTAGCAGTGTGCAAACATCAAACCACCATAACCACTCAAACGGCGTGGTTACAGACACCCCCCTCCCCACGACTGGGAGGGGCAAGTCGTCGGTTCCTGAACTTGAATATGACGATGGTATGCAGGAGCTGGGGGAGGGCGGGGGCAGAAGGTATCTGTCTAAAGTATACCATACGCAAGTACGACAGTAGATCGGGACGCGTATGGACGGCGCGGGTCGATGAAACGCGTGTCATGAACCACTGTAACCTCGTTCTGATCCAGCGGACTTGCGGTGTAGCCCGTGTGAGGAAAACACAATTAGCATCTCAGTTGTCAGTAGTTCAGACTGGATTCGCGGGATTGAACATGGAAAATCAAAAGACACTGCTCTTCTTTGTCATGGGCTCTCCCGCCACAAAAAGCAGGACTGGTTAGTCTTATGTCACGCACCGTCCACTCGGTCAAATCGTACTCTGACGCCAATACAGGCGGCGATTAAGGTACTCAGTGATCTGCCAATTTTCGTGGGAATCGGGATGCGCACGCGTATTCAGAAGCACAAAAGTCAGCTCTAGCCTGTTCACACCTCCCCTCCTAAGGTGATGCACATGTATGATCCGGCGTCTTTTTGTAAAATACGATACGCAAATTCGACGAAAACCAGACAGAGAGAATCAAAGCACACCTGGACACCTTGGTTCTAGCCAGAAAAGTTACAGTCAGTTTGGCATAAAGTCTCTTAGATCCGCAGCAAAGAAGGCATTTCGACATAGAAGCCCACCTACCTTTTAAGACCATCCTCGAGCAAACATTCATGACGAAATTGTGGAGACAGAGTGCCAAGAGTGGCCCATGCTAGTCCAAAGAGCATAGAATGAGGGCTGCGATGAGACATGCCGAAGTAGATACCCGGTCGATAGGTGCCCCAGAAGAGTTCAGGTGAATTTTCCGGAGCCGTTTCATTTGGCTGAACTAGCCTCGGCAACTGGATGGGTGAGTAGACTTGTCGCTGACGACGCAGAAGATTGTAACGTTGGAGGCCGAAGTAGAGAAGGACTGCCACCAGGATGACAACAAGGACGCCGGTAGCAAACCTCTTGGGAAAGTCTTTGCCAAAGTCCAGAGAGAACTTTGAATGCTGACGTCGGTGAGGTCTTCGCATTCGGGACTTCTCCATGGCGGAGAACTTGGGTTCTGAGGCAAGCTTCTGAGGCAAAGGGGATTTCACCGAGTTCTCCACTTGCTTATTCTCCTCCGCTCGATGACTCGGCTTGCGTTTGCGTGGTTTGTCCTCGATAAGCCTTCCCTTGGCCATGACGCCTCAAGTCGCCAGTCTTCTAGGTCACATGAGCAAAAAAAACCAAATGGGTATGAGGTCGGATCTGTTGTAAAAATACCAAGACAGTCAAAAAAAATACAAGCAGCAACATGGTTTCTCGGAAATTTTGCTACTGGGTAGCACACACATCGGGAGAAACGGAGGTCGGCCGTATGATGAAGTTCTTACCAAAAGGAACTTATTTGAAGTTTGCATGGAGGACTGACTTTATTTTGACACTCATCACTACAGTCTGGGGCATTCAACGGATGGATAAGATAAGGAATGCAGAATCAAGTTCGTTGCTACCGTCGCAGACTCGACGTCTTAAATGTAACAGCAGGGAGAGGGGTAAAGCGAAGAAGAAGGCTGGTTGAGCACCGGAACATTTTGTTTAGTTCTGAGCTTTCGAACTAGTGCAGGAGTTAATCGCCAGAGATAGTAGCAACAACAGAACTAGCGACAATTGCAAAGCGTGCTAGCCAATCATAGACCGATGGCGCAAGACTGCAGATGGCTGCGCAGGGCTCCGTGCGCTGGCATCAGATCGATAAATCGATTGACGGTCCGTAAAAAAGCTGTCTGACAATGGACGACATTCAGTCGTGAGCAACTGTCCTGTCGAAAAAAACGAACGCTGAGTGAAGGCTAAGTGATTTAGGTACTAACAAACGGAATGACGCGTGTATTATGCAAAGACAGGGTCGGATAAACGTCGGTCTGACTGATCACGCTCGGCCTAAACTAATGGTCGATGCTATCATTATGCCGACACGTTATTAGCACACTGATTGGCTAAAGCTCCCAAATGATAGAGTGACTTCCAGGGTTGCCAGTTCACGGTGTGATGGACTTGTGAATGACACGTTGACTGATTAGGCATGCGTGCGTATGCGAAGGCGGCGCTGACGTGGCGCGGGCAAGATGTGCACATGCGGCAACACAATCCCTCACTAACGCACCGACGGAACAAGCAGTGATGGGCCGGAATTCTTTGATCCTGGGAACAGCTTTAGAGAGAAGCGGAAACCCCCCCCCCCCTACGAGAAACTTAAGTTCAAAAAATACGGCGCCTGATGATGAAGTAGTGATTACGTGTGAGAAGCAAGCCTGAGGGTTATCTTTTCTCGTACACCGCACTGTTGCTTAATGAACCTGTTGCCGTTTTTTAAAATTTGTGGAAGGCACGTCTTTCAGATCCGTGAACGATTTTGGCGAAAAAGACCATGCTCAAAGTCTGAGAGGGTGCATGTCTACCTCAAACTGGGACTTAAGTAATTGAAGTAGACTCGAATTTACATCTCAGCTAGAAGTGCGACTTGCGTAGATAACAACTGGTTAATCATAAGGCAAGGGGCAAACTTGGTCCACCTTTGGTACTAACCTCACTAGGAGCAGTGACAGGCGATGTTGCCTGCAAAGCAATCACTCGCGACATCCGAGAGGTTATAAAATACGGTGTGAACGGTTCTGAATCTGAGCGTCAAAACAAGTTTCTTAGGCAAGTCAATAACGTCAATTCACTTGATGAGTAATGAAAGCAACTGACAGGCCTAAAAAACATTGTGTAGCTGGGGTTCTGGTGAAGGCGTAAAAGTTGACGTCGACTTTATATTCACAGGGTAAAGATGACCCCATCCCGGTTTCCTTCTAGATCCAATGTACTCGGTCTATTTAGGAGTGATGAATAAAGTTGCTTAATTTGCAAATTAATGGCCAGCAGAACATTAATTGCAGGTCGTCGCAGTGGGCTATGCGTTCCGCCATTGACCGATTACTGTCCCTGAACAGCTATTTTGCGTGTGAATTGACGCGGCGGGGTCTTGAAATATGAAAGGGTACAAATATCTGCTTCCATAAGGCTGCTTTTTAGCACTCAATATGTCGAGCAGCTGCCTCATTGTCGCGATTTATCTAAGTATTTTTTACAATTTCCTCTCATGCATGTACGCTGAAGGTCAGATAATGCGTACTATTCGCAGTATTACACGTCTCTAAGGCGAGGTTAACATTTGCGTTTTGACGTTGGCAGGGTAAGGTTGAGGATGATCTTAGGAAAGCAGGATAGAACTCGCAAAAATTGGCTCGCCGTCCTAAGAACAACTGAACCCGTGTTGAGTTGCCGTAAAGACAGAAACATACTGCTGTTCTTTTCGTGTAGAGCTAGAATTCCTGCGGCTGATCAGTATGTGAGCGTATCCGTCAACGGATATGCATTAAAATTTTCGCACGTATTGACAGCTGCCGCTGTTCATTGACGTCTTTGGTGCCTTTATTTACCCAATGTTTCCCAGGGGGTCCAGCGTGTAAAAGCCCGCCTTTAAAGTAAAATGTCGCTGAGAACGCTGACGGAAGTCGTTGAAAGGTTTGATGGACCTCTATAAAATGGGCAGCATATTGCAGTTATGATGTAGAAAGCCCCGTTTCCGCGAACACCAAACACGCGAGACATATGTATCAAATGTACATTCTTCCGTAAACACCAAGAGCGGCTGGCAGTGATAAGTAAATAAGTCCAATGGGCAGTCGGACAACCGTGAGAAATCCTTTCGCGGTGTCTCACCCATACGACCTCATCGACCTGATGCCTTACATGCGTCCTCCGCATAAGGCGTCATGGCAGTCCCCGATCGCAAGTCCTACAATTAGACAAACTCCGAATAGAATATGTAGTAGGTTATCACAATTACATTTGCAGTTATGAGCGTTCAGCCTGTTTCCGAAAATTTTGTCTACTTGTAATTACCAGTCGCGAACCAAGAACCATCGTATGCCCGTGAGTCACGTCGGCTGTAGCGGAAGTCGGGACTAGGCTTGACAGTTGTCCCACCTCCAAATGTCATTAATCACTTCTAATGAGACACGACTACGCTTGCCTCGATTTTATTCAGGCAGTTCCTCCACAGACCGTCATGCCTATTCTACCACCAGCAACTCATGTACGATTGAAAATGCAGCGGGAAAGCATCCTTACCTAAGCACTTAAAAAAGGCTCCCACTGTCAAACTATCCCATTAAACTACGCATGCATCGCCGCCACAACCATAACTACAACTGCAGACCTATTACTGACGCCAGTTCCGGTGAAAGTGTGCTCGGTAAGTTTATAGACGATGTCTACTATTGACGGAATAACTGGAAAACGTGGGTGCCTTATTAACTTCGCTGGCAGTGGTCTTTGGGCACATGGACAGACGGTCCATTTCCACCGAAGAGGTCGTTAGTAAAAATTCAAACATATTGTTAAATATGCGCATCAGCCACGTGTACACTCTCATGGGAAATCAACTGTTTTTACCCCGAAACAAGTTATGGACTTCACTAGGTTCGGCGCTTTGTCGGAGGACACTACAACAAACCAAGAACATATTCTTGTTTCCTTCCTGAGATTGCCTCTTAGAATTTAAAGAGTTAACCTGGCTGTGCATGCTACAAAAAAACCATATCAGTGACGCAGACTACGGCGTCGTCGAAGACAAGTGTTCATAACATGCAGTACTACATGATTCATTCATATGCTTTCCATATGTGCAACGGTGAAAGGTAACACAAGACTGACACTTTTATCGCCACAATGTGAGCTGACCTCAAAATAAGCTGACGGGTCAGCACTTCAATCTTTCAACCCACAGCCCGCGCGCAACCTATATTTCTTATCGCTTGAAGTCCTGTCTTCCAGCGGCGTTTTCAATACAGATTTTGCTACCGCATAACGAAAATGGTCAGTATGCTCTAAGTGGTACTCCAGACACGTTGCCCACGACTGCCGAGGAGGTTCGGTGGAAGCACAAACCTAATATAAAAGTGCTAGATAATTGTTAACACGTGGGCAATCAACTTTTATCAGTGTGATTTCAGAACAAGGACATGGACAGGTTAGAGTTATGCGGGGTAGAACAGACTATTTTCCGACAAAAACGTACCAATGACAGCTGTAAATACATTATTTAAAGGCGATAAAAATGTCAAAATATTCGGTACAACGGTGGAAATGTTTACCGCGAGACAGACAAGCGGTTAAGATAGGTTCCTACGGCCTCTAAGCCGCCAGATGAGAGGACAGCGCAACAAGTCGCGAGTAAGTAAGTCGTTTCGTCATTTCGAATTTCAGCCCACTAAAATAATAATGGCAAATTTGCTTAAGCAAGTTTTATCTTTTTCGGTCTTTGATGGATAACGTCTATTTTTTATAATTAAAAAATCCTTGTAGCCAATACATGCAAACGATTTATCAAACCCTTGTTAAACAAAGACGGGCAGTCAGCACTGTAATATGCTTGCTGTCATGTGCGCCGACTTTAGTGAGCGAGTCCTCATGAGTTCCTAATCCTCTCTGACTTTGTCTAACCTCATGGTCTAGGAATACTATCGTGATGGTTACCATGGTAGTAGGCGCCTCATCTGTTTCTTGGCGGGACTTGCCGTTCGCCTAATTTATTCAAAACACGATGTAGGCTAGTGAGAACAGTATATATCAGATTTGCGGCGAACGTTTGAAATAACCACTTCCATTTTTGCTTATCAGACTCGCCCTTGTATTTAGGTCGGAGCATTTGCTTCACGGCGTGTGAATTGTAGTTCTGTCTACATACCAGTTGATGGTGTAAATGTACGCCCATTAGACATAGTCTGTAGTATTGACTTTACCAAGAAGTAGAGAGAGGACGAAGAACTTCGTTTTTCGATGGACCAATTTAACTAAGTAAAGGTCATGTATATCTGATATATGCTGCCACGCAGAGTAAGCTTCAGTCCATCTAGTGACAGGACAAGGGGCCGGTGGAAGATAGCAAAATCAGTCTGAACCGAATGTAAATTACCGTGAACTGGCAGTTGGCTTGTGAGACAGAAGAACGAAGATTCCGCCGGAAAGCCGGAATTCACGAAGTTTTTTGCGTGCAGGTCTTTCATGTACGTGCCAGCATGACCAAATCATTGGATGAATCACCGGCATTTTGCTTGACTGATTGATGGGCACGTTGCCTAACTCAGTAGCACAATATTTCAAAAAGTAAAGAAGGATTAGCCTCGCCGGGATGCCCGCGATATGTCGCTTGGTTTTCGGCGTTGCTATAAGCACAAAAGGCTGTAGAAGTGGGATTTGTCCGATAAAATAAGATTTACTTATTTATTTTTAAACGAATTTGTCATTTAATGAAATTTTCCGCATACAGAACTCATAGAAAAACGCAGTATCCCACCATCCGAGACGCTCATGCGAATCTCATAGCTGATGCCCAGTTAACCGCCGGTAGTTTCAATGTTTCCTGTCAAAAACTTTTATTAAAAACTATACACTCCGCTAGCGCCCGTCCAGGCATTGACCAGGCAGCTCTCGAAACTATAAATTTCACTCTGTAGGACGTGACTGTAGCGATTCGGTGTTTCCGTCAACGAATAAACAATTTTCATTAAAGACCCGTCGGGGTCCCATCAAAGCAAGGGAAAATATATTTTCATGTGAATTTTAGACGAGGTAGGCCGAATCTGCCCGAAATGCAATTTATAGTTTCTGAATTTGTAGTCCGTTAAGAATAAAGATGAGCGAGCAGTTAAGAAAACTCCACTCTAGTATACAAAAATGGTTGGATTAACTTTATAGGAGAAAAAAACTGTCGTCCATGAAAAGTCAGAAATGCGGGCAGGACTGGCCTGCATGTGACAATGTATAAAGGTTTATAATCGGACATCATCAGGGCAGAAATAAATGCCAGCCACGAGGGTTAAGAATGCGGCTCAGACAGGATTGACCTGCACGTGGTATTGTATAAGGGATTCAAAATGGACATCATCAGGACAGAATTCATACACCGGATGAGACTGTTCGCGTCAAAGTAGAGAGACGAGAGGCGATTAGTCACAGTACGATTCGAGCACAGTCGAGGAGTGGGCAAGGGACTTACGACCAAATTACTAGTAAACGGCAAACACATGGCTTCCGCCGTAAGCGTCGACAGGCCGTTTGAGGTCGAGATGAGGGAATGACAACAAGAACCCCGAAAATCGTTGCTATGGGAGAGGAGTGATAGCAGTGGACTTAGTAACCACTTAGAAACAGGGGGTCTTTAAGATGTAAATAGGTGTTTCCACTGGATCTACCACTTAATCTACCATTAAATCCCAGAAGGGCCTTTCCCAAAGTCAAGAAGCGGAGTGTTAGGGCACGAGACGTTTAAAATTGCCTTTATACTTTTCGGTGTAGGTGTTCGCGTAATTTCGAGTTGAATACCAGTAACTTAGGTGATTACCTAATTGCTGGCTGAAGATTATTCTAAAGGGAGGCATATTTGGAAGCAAAGGAGGGGAAACGCTTATATGTAGTGCAAAGAGGCGACGGAATCACTATGGAGGAGTTGCACGTGGCATAAGACCGATCTCTCGGAGTGAGAGTGTCAATGAGCGGAGGACTAAGAATAATAATAATTTTATTTAATGCCAGTTTACAGGCATTGTCAGGGGAGCGTTAAACACAAATCCCGCCAGCAGTTAAAAAACTCCTATGGAAAAGGAATAAAAATATAGTTGGTGGGGGGTTTTATTGTTTGGAACGTTAAGGAGAATAAAACTGCAGGCGGCAAAATTTCGACCGTCAAGAAGGAAGAGTTTATTATCAGTCGTCAATTTCTTTCATGGAGTTGAGGCTAGTCCAAACAGAAGCGCCGAAGAACAGCTGTCGCTGTTGGCCAAAGAAATTGTCCCTGATGAGACCGGTCATAGTGGTGAAAGACCATAAGCGCCTTCGTACGGTACAGTTGATCAGTGGATTCAGCATTCAAAATTTGTGGGAGCTTTTCTGAATGCAAAAATCGAGTAATAGTTCTCTTAAATAAAGGGTAATTTTGCAGATATTGTACATTACTGGGTAGTTTATTCCAAATAGCAATTGCATTTACGGAAAAGAACCGACGATATTTAACAGTACGTGCCAGAGGAAGAAATAAAAAGACCTCACGGAGTCTGCTTCGTCGGGGGTGGACATGATTACTTAAAGAGGCGAGTGGGTTAAATGTGTGATTAAAATAATAACCCCAGGCACATTCAAAGCGTGACAATCAATGCTTAGTTGAGGTTGGCGGTCGTCGCCAACCATCATGACTGAGATTGGAGTTTGAGTTAATGTGAAAAAGAAAGCAAAGGCCAGCTTCGAATCTTCTAACCCACAAAAACTTTATGTTCGCCAGCTGGCATCTTTGAGTATAAGAAATACCGAGCGCGACTTGAGAGAACAGTATCCGGGTGAAAACACTCTGAACATTTAAGACCTTATTACGGTCACAGGTGTTCATCAAACCAACGAAAGGACAGCAGTTTTCGAGGACTGGAAATACAAACACATGATAAAGTCTTAGCTTCATTTCCGGAAGGAAAATATTGTGCGATATGTATTCATATATCTGTGTGACTTTGGCGGAGATTCTATCTGTATGAGGTGATATATCAAGTTTATTCGTATAACTTAAACCTAGGTCCTTTATGGTGAAGCATTCTGAGAGTGGGTTATTCTGAAAAATTATGGGACCAGAAAGTGTGGCAGGACCAAAAGACATGAAACTTAACTTGTACGATTGAACCTCCATCTCCTTAAGCGTAGTAAATCTGCATTAATTTTTTCAACACAAACATTTACGATGTCCTTAGCATATGAGTAAACACACTTGAGGCCATCGGCATAAATAAACGTTTGACAATTTACGAGTTCAGTCGAAATATCATTGATGTAGAGAAGGAAGAGTAGCAGACCCAGAACCGTGCCTTGAATTACGGCACACGTGGTCGAGTGAGGTGTTGAGTAGCTATTGCCGACCATGACTTTCTGATGTCGGTTGGACAGATAGGACCTAATGAAGTCGAGTTGAGGCGGCCGGATCCCGAGAGCTTCCAATTTTACCAAAAGACATCTATGGGACACCTTGTCAATGGCTTTGCTAAGATCGAAGTAGATTACTACCACTGACTGCTGCTCATTACGAAGAGAAGTGATTAGATTAAGAAATTCCAAGTGGCAAGTTTCGCAGGATCGTTCAAGTAAAAATCCATGCTGACCAGAGCTCAGAAGACGATTAGCTAGACAGAATTTCATTGAAAATTATTCTTTCAGGAAGCTTTGCTGGAGACGGTGTTTTGTGCACGCCCCGATAGTTATCAACATCGGACCGAGATCCAGCCTTGAAGACGGGAATGATATTCGACGTCATCCATGCTTCAGGAAAGAACCCTTTTTGAATATAAAGCGAGAATAAATGACTGAGCAATATGGGAAGGTCGGATGCCTGTTTAATATTCGAATTTTTAATCCCGTCTGTTCCTGAGCGGTGTGAGTGTTTCAAACCACTTATGTGTTTCTGGAATCTTTAGAGGCAGTTTTGGCCATGAACCGCCCATGGTCTCCAGGCTTGTAAGGTCTGGTCCAAGTGCAGCCACACGGATGCTACGAAAGTCTTTGAGAAATCATTTTCATCAAAATCCGTAAATGCATGCTTGATGACGTAGAATTTGGACATTGCACATTTATCACTCTCAAACAACGAGAGGATGGTTAAGGGAGCACGTCGTTGGCACACTGAGGTCCTTTTGGGCTTCGACGTCTCGTAAAGCTGCACTGACAAGAAGGAAGCCTCTTGTGCTGGAGAATCTAGCTAGGTGGCCTAGGCAAGGTATGCTAGGCTTACTAACATGGAACCGCAGGAGCAAACGGTTTAACCACTTTTCCAACCGATCCAGGTTCATCTGCAGTCTTTCTTTATCGGCATGGCCCTGAATTACACTCCATATAATAATAATTTTTTTCAAGACACGTAGGGGTCCGTTCCTAGCAAGTAAGAATAACTTTACCATGAATTTCAGAACAGGTAAACAGAATCTATATAACACTTAGTTCATAGTTATTGAATAAGCAGTATGCTATGAAGAATGATGAGCGAGCAGTGAAAAAAACTCCTGGCAAATAAACAAAATGAGTATGACTGGAGTAACACTATAGGAGGAAAAACTCTCGCTCCTGAATGTATAAAATCAGGCAGGACCGACCTTTGTGTGGCAGAGTATAACGGATTTAATAAAGGTGTAAGAAGGAGGGTCAGACAGAACTGGCATGTATGTGGTAATGAGTAAAAGGTTCGAAAAGGACATCATCAAGGCAGAATCCACATGTCGGATGAGGCCATTCATGTCAAGGTAGCGAATAGACAACCAGTCTCGAGGCGATAGCAGCCCAGATGCGATCGGTTACAGTCATCCGAGTCCAGCCGAGGAGGGGGCAAGGGAGATAGGACCAAAATACATGTATATGGCAAATAAAGACGATTCCGCCAAGAGCGACGATAGAGGGCATTCTGTGAAGGCCATGACACATAAACTGAAAAATCGAAAAAACTAACAATTCTGATGAGGGATCCTAGGAAACGATACTAGACACAAAAGAAGGAAATGTAAGCGGCTGCGGAAATTTAATGGCGGCATACAAAATTCCCGGTGGCCCTTTCTTGGTGTCATTGAAAAAGTTGTTTGGGAAGGATGAGGAAAATAGAAGTTTACTCGAGTCAGCATTCAGATAAAGGTCCAGCCTTTTCTTAACTCTATGTAGATTTTTTGAAGATAATTTATTATCGGAAGGTTACTTTAGAGGGATGTATAGATGGAAGCGAAAAAAGAGAGCGCTAAGAGGTGGAGGAAACGCGAGGAGGTATAATCAGAGAAGAATTGCGAAGATTGTATGGGCGACTACTAGGGGTAAGGGCTGCAATCCGAGAAAGATTTGAACTATTATTTGTACGAAAGAAGAGACAGAAGACTGCTTCTAGTGTTCGAACGCAAAAAACTGTAGGTTAGACAGCTGGCATTTATCTAAGGAGGAGATATTTGAATGTTCCATGCCTGAAAGTTTTCTAGTAAAACGTCTTTGAACATTTTTCAATTTTTAAACGACCAGCCTCGTTCATCAAACCAAAGAATGGGCAACAATACTCGAGAATGGGAAGTACAAACATACGATAGAGCCTTCATTTAATTTCAGGAAGATAGAAATCGTACGAAATAAAGCCACATATCTGGGCAGCTTTGGCCGTAATTCCGTCAGCGTGAGGCGAGACATCAAGATTATTAATGTGGCTTAAACCTAAATCCTTGATGCTTGTACTTTCAGTCGTAGGTGTGCCTTGAAAGACCACTGGTTGAGGTAGCCTATCAGGTCCAAAACACATATAGCGACATTTAGACGGAGAGAATTCCATTAGTCATTTTGAGCCCCAAGCTGAGAGAGCAAGCAAGTCAACATCGATTTGCTCCAGGCAATGAAGGCTCGTAGATTTGTTGAAAGAATATACGCATTTAAGATAATCGACATAAATAAATGATTGAGAATGTTTGACTGCTGCCGAGATATCATCTATGTAAAGCAGGAACAAAAGATGAATGAAGCTAGTCGTTTAAAAATTGAAAATGTCCAAAGACGTTTTTCTAAAAAACTTTTACATAAGGAACATCCAAATATTTCCTACTCAGATAGATGCCAGCTAATTAACCTAAAGTTTTTACGGGTTCGAAGACTAGAAGCGGGCTTCTGTCTCCTCTTTCGCACTAATCATTGTTCAAATTATCCTCGGATTTCAGCACTCACACCTAGTAGCCGCCCATACAATCTTCGCAACTCGTCCTTGATTATACCTCCTCCAGCGTCCTCCAGCTCTAAGCGCTCCCTTTTTTTCGCTTCCAGATATACTTTCCTCTGGAATAACCTTCCAATAAATATAAGATCTTCAGAAAATCTACACACCTTTAAGAGAAGGCTACGCCTTTATCCGAATACTGACTCGATTGAACTTTTATTTTCCTCATCCTTCCCAGACAACATTTTCTAAGACACTGAGAAAGGGCCACCGGGAATTTAGTATGCCGCCATTAAATTTCCGTATCTGGCCCAACTGAGCACGACGGAATTATTCTGCGCTCCAACTGGGACAATTTCGACTTAGTTACCATTCCACAGTTACAGTCTCTGACATGGATACTGGAACCGTACGTACAGAATTACTTTGTGCATTTTTGGAATATTTTTTCACGCATCGAAATTCGCCAGGAACCTGGATTAAGTGCAATTTGTTTATCAGCACGGTCCAACTGACAACGCAACTGGCTACGCAACCGATTCGCGGATATACAGCCTAGAAAACCAATCGCTCAAAATCCTTCAAGGTCTGCAGTTATTCAAGTCCCACGAGATCTGGAAAGGGCTAAGTCGCTTCTGATTAAATTCAGCAAAATTTATCGGATTTTAAGTATTTTTCGCTTATTGAGTTTTGAATACTCACTTTAAATCATCATATATAAGCCGACGTATTCGTTATAACATCGAAAGCGAAATTATACCTATTATATCACGTCGAGGTTTATGGATTCTTAGCAAGCTAACTGTAGTAGTACGGCCAGCGACGGCATCTCTTTGGAAGATAAGTCCGGTGAGTTGTCCTTCGCATCCAGAACCTGTGCTCGCTCTACCTTCGCCTCCAGCCAACGACCAGCAAAGCGTGCAAAAAGCGTAAATACCGCAAAAATTGTGAGGTACGAAGACGAGCCTTGTGGTGGGTGCGCAGATATTCAAATCAAAGTAGAACAACTGGAAAAGGAGCTTGCTGATTTAAGGACGCTCGTGAAACAGACCGCAGTCGGCCAGAACGTGTCCAGTGTTAGAATCCCAAAAACGAAGAGCAAAACGCAAAAAACGCGAAAAAATATCTCCTCGGGGGAATCTTCAAACACGAGTAGCAACTCAACAGCCAAAACCGCAGACGCCGGTAACAGCAGGACAATGAAAATGAAGCCGCCGATAAAGGGAGACTCGATTCCCACGAACGATGTCTTAAGCGATGTCGCAAAAAAATTACCTGTCGCGGAAGCCATCTCACCTAAGCCTCTTGCTGTAAGTGATGGGATTTCTGTTCTGCCTGGAGACGATATACCTGGGTCATCCAGTCTACTGTTGCCCTCTTGTTCTGGCAACCACCCCGAGCGCACTACAGAGCACGTATCTGAATGCGAAGACATAAACCCGTGGGTAGATGGGAGAGGGAAACGCCATGAAAGGATTCTGAAGTCACATCCAGCCCTGATGGGTTGCTCGGGACAGTCGGTAGACAGTAAAAGTGTGCGTCCAAGCAACGACTCCGTAAATCGTCCTCGCCCACATGCAGCGCATTCACCGGAAAGACAGAGTAAGGAGGACCATGCTCGCCAGCAGTGTCTGGTTATTCAGGGTTTGTCAGAATCGAATGCAATCAGACCTGAAGACCGTGTCTCAGAGGACCTTGCTTCCTTTCATGGTCTGCTAAATCATTTACTGCCGGCAGACATGGAAATAAAGGTTCTGAAAGCATTCCGGATAGGAAAAAGGAGTGAAGACAGGACAGTAGAACAACCACTTTGCCCTCTCAAAATTATGCTGGAGAACAAAGAGCAAATCAAGTTTATCCTCTCTAAAAAAACCGATCTCAGAAACACACACAAACAGGTTTTTTTTAACCGGACTATTCACCAGCGGAACGGTTGAAACGCCGGGAACTTGTCATGGAGTTAAAATCAAGACTGAAGAATGGCGAACATAATCTGGCTATCTTCAAGGGGAAGGTAGTTCGCAAATATATGCCGTTTCAGTGGAACCAGCCTGTAATACTACGAACGACGACAGCTACTCAACTAAAACAGACACCTTCGTTGAACCACCTGATCAAGGCGCCAACACAAGTGAGCCCGTAGCGTCCAGTGATCTGACTGAAACAAGGCATGTAAATGGAACCAATCAGGTAACGGAAGAGCCTAGAGAACACGACGTCCGCGACAACGGAGTAATGCTCACAGCAGTAACAAATGCAACAAGAAATTCGGCTGGTGCTAAACTGAGGTGCTTGTACACGAATGCCCAAAGCCTCATATCGAAACTAGACGAACTAAAACTTTGCCTTGTTGAGCTGTCTCCAGATGTTTTAGCAGTAACTGAGACCTGGCTGTCCGGGAATATTAGCGATAACGAAGTAACCTTGCCTGGATACCAAATTTATCGGAGGGATAGGGAACATCGTCAGGGTGATGGTATCGTTGTGCATGTGAATGACGGTCTGACAGTGTCGGATAACACCACCAAGTTTGCGTGAAGTACGGAAGCTATCTGGTTGACCATCAAGGCTACCGGCTCCCCGTGTCTCGATGTCCTCACTGTCTACCGACCACCTCGGACAGACCGAATCGCCGACACTCAACTATTGGAGCAGTTGGAGAAATTTTCCAGTCGACCTAACATCATGATCATGGGCGACTTCAACGCACCAGGAACAAACTGGAATACCCTCCCAGCGTCAGGTCCAAAATCGGCATTCGATTACCGGTCAAGGTCAAGCCGCTGGTTTTAAATTTGAAGATAAGTGGAGGATATTATTTTTAGTGGTTTTTCTGTGAGATCTAACGATTTTAGTACCTGTTTTTTGATTGAATTTTCCTTAAATACAGGCCTTTTCTCTACGAACTGCCCGCTGCCATCTCCTTTCGAGTTTTGCTAGTCTATGCCCGTTGTTCACTAATCGCACTCTGCAATTCTCATTTTGTGCATCCGATTTCTCTCTAACTGTTG